>BQNB010063904.1:0-35508 GCA_026074375.1 Tanacetum coccineum | reverse complement strand
TGATAGGTTTAGCCAAGAAGCCCAAGTGATAATGTGGCCCAAGCCCAGGGGCTTGGTATACCCATTATACGTCATCAATGTTTAACATGTTAATAATCAATAATATTGAAGTCAAGTCCGGTTTTTTCTTCTGCTACTCTTACCATGGGTGACAATTTGTGTTGCATTAGGTGCACTGTAGATGGTCTGTGGAGAATACAACTGAATCTACATGCAATATTGATGTTAAAGTCGGTAAGCCCCCTTGTACATTAACTGTTACTATAAACATTCTACTTTCAACTCCTCATGGAAGAAAATAATCAAATCTAAGTATCAATATACCGTATAATCCCGTCCATTTTGTGAGTCCAGTCCTCACATCAAGCAGATTATCGTGTTACAGTTTCATTCACTATTTCCATCACCATATAAGGTAGAGGTGCCAAGATGGGGCGGGTTGGGTACTGGTCAAAGCAGGGTTGTGTTGAAAGAGGTATCGATAAGTACACATTAGTTGGTTTGACCCGCAACCTTTTTTGTGTCCCCTTTCTAGAGTTCTATAAATTATTAGCAGTTGAGAACTTGAGATAAACGTAACACAAATTAAACCATTTTTTGAACTGACAGGTGTGCATTTTAAGAAATGGTGTCCAATGCAATCTAAGATAAAGTCGGGTGCCATCGCTGAGGTACAACCTGTCCCTTAGTCAAACATTAATAACTTACGAAAATAGACTAATCTACACAAATTTACATGTACAGTACAAGAAAGAGGTGGAACTCATGCTAGAAGTGGCTCGCTCGTGTATCAACCCCAGCACAGTCGGTGATGATACCACAAGTGTCGCTCCTGTATCAATTACAGAAGGCAATGCTTAGCCTCCTCTTATACAAAAGGTTTTGGTCTTAAACATCTACTCTCGATTGGAGTATTTTTCATAAACGGTCATTCAAGTGTTGTATGTAGTTGGCTTTCGTCAGTCTCTATGCCATTAACATTATATATAAGTTATAATAGCCTGTTGATTTTGTTTTCACTGATTTGTTGCCATTTGATGGTTACAGGTAAAAGTAGCCAAATAGGCAGGTCAAAACAGGTCGAGTCGAATTGACCTACAAGCTGTTTTGGCCTACTCGTAGACCCGTTCAAGATGTTTTCATTTAGCTATTTTTGTTTTAAGAATTTACGTCTGACCGGGTTGAGAACTTGGAACGAATTATAACCTAAACCCGCTTGTTTTTCTTTAGTTGGGTTTAAATGGTCACCTATAGACAAGGCTCGTAAAATCACGGGCAATGTTTATGGTCATTTTATTTTTGTTTTTCCGGTTTTGGGTTTCGGAATTTGGTTGTACAAAACTTTGCATTCAACATTTCGTACAAAAAGCTCATTGTTTGGTTTATAAGATGATGGAAAATTTGAAATGACTGGGTGACTGAAGCACAGCTTGAATACCCAGAATTGACCGCAATCGACCCGGGTTACTAAATTGTTGTGGCTTGAAGAAATGTATTACCATTATTACTTGCCTGTTTTTGCATAAAAGTGAGATGAGATAGACGTTATGTCTTGATTTATATGAAGAAGAATTTCTAAAACTAGCCTATTTTTTAATTTTGGGTTCACTTTCTAGTAAAAAAGAGTGTTTTCCAAATTTAGTTTTATGCGCTCATTAGACCGTGCATCTTCGAAGATTTCTCGACATGCATCCAGATGTTTTTCGCTAGACGGAAGTCATGTTTTGTGTAACCGAGTGTTTTTTCTTGGAAATGACCTTTTTTTTATTTTACAAAATTGTGTTTTGTCTTATTAGAAAAGTGAGACTCGTGGTTGATATTTTTGTTATAAGACAAAAATGTCATGTCGGTCGAGAAAAAATTCATGGTCACAAAAAACGTGAGTTTGGTCTAGAAAAAAACATCCCACCAACTTCTGGTTACGTATAGATTATTGTACCAGTTAAATGATACAAAAATGCTATCCAGAATTTTTTTTGTATGTTTGATTTTTAAGAATTTGTCATCTATGTTAAACTTTAACATTTAAATGACACAAAAGTACGATTGTTTAAAAATAGAAGAATAAATAGTACTAATTAGTGATATTAATCCTATTTTTAAACCAATAATTGACCGACTTACTTTCATATTTAATGAAGTTTTCTATGACTTTTAAGAAACAAAGATACACGTACGTTTTAACATATAGCACAAAAATATAACACCAAAAAAACAAACAACCAAAATAGCTATACACATAAATATAATTATAGGCGTCGATGGTCCCATTTTTTCTTTTCTTTTTCATTTTCTTTTAATCAAACACATTTCATTAAATACATTTGAACCAAATTTTAGACATTTTAAGGATTAAAAGCATAAGAAAAATAACTTAGGGACTAACGATGCAAGAAAAAAATGTTAAAGGGACTAATGATGTAAGAAAAAATTGACAAAGAGACTAACGATGTAAACGTACATAACAACAAGGTTTAGAATGAAAAAGAGAAGAAAACCATCTTTTTCTGTAATCTTGGCGCCAAAACCTGAAAAAAAAGAAAACAAAACAATGCAAACACAAACACAAAAAAGCAAACACAAACACAAAATCTATCACAAACACAACACATAAAGTCATAAACACAAACCCAATTAAGATTAAAAAAAAGGAAATGCCCACTATGTCATTGGCTTTGGCACACATAACGCGGCTATGGCACTAGTGGTGGTGCAATTTGATGAATGTCTATGGAGTGCCAATGGTGCGCTGCACCGTACACTCTAAAAGTAAATGGAAACTTAAACCAATGTTTTTGTTAGTAATAATTTTATTTCATAGTTTTTATATACATTCTCCAATATATCTCAAATGTTTTGAAAGTTGTTTAAAGTCTATTTAATATGCATACGGCATGCAACCTTCTAAAGTGTTTTTAAGAGAATTTATATTACTCTCTCCGTCTCATATTAAATGTCCACTATTCACTTTTGCAGTCTTTCTTTTTTAAGTTTGACCTAAAATATATTTGTTTGCGTTATGTGATACTTGATGAAAGTTATACCAATGAAAAATACATTTAAAACTCAATCCATGCATATATTTTGCATCAAGTATTACATAACACAAACAAAAATATTTAAGGTCAAAGTTTGAAAAGAAAAACTTCAAAAAATCAAAGTGGACATTTAATATGAGACAGGGAGAGTATCATGTAAAATACACATTCTTTATGAGATAAAAACCTCACAAGGTGTTAAGGTGTTATGTATTGTTGAGTTTACAAATAAATTACTACATTGGTTACCAAAGAGCTTTAGCTGTGTTGGTACCCACCTTTACTGGAGAGATTTTGTGGATAAAATGACAAGGGTTTGAGTCTCGGCTCTTGCCTATTTCAGTTGATTCCCTACTGACCAAGAGAGTTGTTGGAGTTATTCCTTGTGGGGTGGACAATGACTAATGCCAAGGCACCCAAGATCAAAGTGTTCCCGTCAACTCGTACCTTTTTTTTGAAATTAGTACGTTGGTTTCACTCAGTCTTTCATAATCCTAAAGGGCCATAGCCCGACTATTAAATAATAGGGACACACCCAACATATCCTACACTATTATCACGCCCCCCAAACTCTCTATTAAGAAATGCATTTACCTTTTCCCCATATACCAAAAAAAATGCTATTACACCAATGAGTCTGTGAATTTCATAAACTCTGCCAGCCTTTTGTTTATTTTTTTTTTTTATTTTCAACTCCGATAACACCAACCGTGTTTCTTCTTCTTCCAACTTCATCCTCTATGCTCATAGACCCCTAATACCTTTGTTCTTCAATAAATGATCTTCTTTCGAGTGTTCAAACCAACAGGCATTTATTCTGATGAATGAAAAGTATAAAATGGAGAAGCTTACTCGATTGTATTTAAACGAGATTGTTTGTAGGCACGGGGTACCTGTGGGACCGAGACCCTCGTTTCACATCAAGGTTTTGGAGATCTCTTCAAAAATTATTGGGAACGAATTTAGATATGAGCACTGCTTACCATCATGAAACTGATGATCAGAGTAAAAGAACAATAAAGACATTAGAAGACATGTTGCGTGCTTGCGTGATTGACTTTGGTAGTGGCTGGGATAAGCACTTACCTTTGGCTGAATTCTCATACAATAATAGTTATCACGCTAGCATTAAAGCCGCACCTTTCGAAGCTCTATACTGAAGGAAATGTAGATCGCCTGTATTGTGCAAATCAAGAACCGATTATTGGCTGCTCGTAGTAGGCATAAAAGTTATGCGGATGTGAGACGTAAACCTTTGGAGTTTGAAGTGGGTGACTAAGTTATGCTGAAAGTATCACCGTGGAAAGGTGTTGTTCGATTTGGGAAACGTGGGAAATTAAGTCCCCGTTATATTGGACCATTCAAGATTTTATCAAGAGTGGGTCCGGTGGCATATAAACTGGAATTACCCCGAGAGCTTCAAGGAATACACAATACATTCCATGTTTCAAACTTGAAGAAATGTTTATCGGACGAAGATATTATTATTCCTCTTGATGAAGTAAGGATCGGCGAGAAGTTGCGTTTCATCGAAGAACCTATCGAAATCATGGATAGGGAAGTAAAGCAACTTAAGCAAAGTCGGATCCCTATAGTCAAAGTTCGATGGAATTCGAGTCGTGGACCGGAATATACTTGGGAAAGGGAGGATCAAATGTGGAAGAAATATCCTCACCTCTTTGATTTTAACAAGAAAGCGGGCAACAAGATGAATTGATCTTCAGGGACGAAGATCCTTTTTTAGGGGGAAATACTGTGACAATCCGTCAATTTCAGGTCATTATTTTATTCTCGAGTATTAATTATATTTTTCATTTTTATGTTAAGATATGAACTCACGACTAACCGGGAGAATTAGGGCTTACATTTGTAATTTACGTGACGTTTACAAAGAACCGGCGAATTCTACGTTAAGCATCGACGCTTATATTTTCAAAATGCCGTAGAAATAATTTTATTACATTCGTTTTTATTTTTCGTGTTACGCGCATTTTTCGTATTTTACGTAAAACCTTTACGTAGCGTACCTTTTTAAATATCGGACTTTGATAATACCCGTATTTACAAATTGTGGGACAAGTTTAAAAACTCATCCCACTAAAACACACCCCTATAGGGGCGGAAATTACAAAGTGGGAGGTGTCCACTTTGTGATTCAACCTCATCACAAATGCCTACACTTGGCATTTTAGTCTAAGCTTATATAAGCTACTTTGACCAACTAAAACACACACATTACAACTCAAAATCTGAATTTGCTCTCTCCCTAGCACCCTTAGACGCCACCAACACCAACATAAACACCAAATTATAATTTTTTTTGAAGATCAAACAACAAGAACACTAGTGAATATGACTACCTAGTGTAATCCCTATATTTTTGAGGTGATAAAAGAGGTTTTTCAAGAAGGTTTTTGTACAAGTGGGGCTGAAGTTATAAGAAGGTTTTTATAAGAGTTTTGGGTAAATAAAATGTTGGTCAAAAGTATTTTTGGGTGAAGATTAAGCTTGGAGTTGAAGCATTCATCAAGCTTGTTCTTATTTTGATCATTTGATCATTGTCTACACTTTTCTTGTGGTAAAATTTAATGAGTCTTGCTATGTTTATTTTGATTTCCAAATGTATATGTATATGTATGATGTATGATGATCAAGGAATAAAAGTGTTAATGCATGCATAGATCTAGGTTAGATCTAACAAGAATGACCATTAAAACTAGTGAGAAAAGTATAAAAATTCATATGCTGTAATGAACAGTAAGTTTTATAAAACTCAGTAGGTTTGAGGTTGGATTTTATATCATGAGGTCATAGATAAATCTCTTATGAATATTTGGAAAATTGGATGATTCCAAGAGAGTAAATAATGAATGAGTTATGGTCAAAACAGTAAAACTAGTCAATTCTGGACCTTGCTATACAGATTGTGTAAAAAGTCATATTTACGAACTGAACCATTTAAAAAGTGAATACTATGGGTTGTAGCTAAAGTCATGTAGATTCTAAATTAGTTGGATGGTCAACCAACTCTTTACGGTTTGTAAATGGCGTTAAAAATGGGGAAAGTGAAATTTCAGTCCGAAATTGTAACATGACATTTATGTATAAAAGTAACCATAAGTATATTTATAACTAAAAGATGAACTAAAAGGGGTTTACATCTGTAAAGTGGACTTAAATATGAAGCCAAGCATATAAATATATAAATTATACTATTTATGGTTTATAAATTACAATTACTTTTGTAACATAAAAGTATACAAATTTTCCTAAAAACTCGAACTCTATATTATGTAAAATGGTTTTATGACTAAAACCCAAGGTGGTAGGACCCACTTCTTGGAAGTTTTAAAAGGCTAATAAACTGATAATAAAAGATTTTGCATAGCAAAAAACATATAAATTTGTTTACGTCAAATCAATAATAAAAATTGTCGAGCGTTTTTTGCGACTAAAACCCAGAGTAGGACCCACTTTTGGGACTTTTGTATGATGAACCTACAGATAATAAACTGAACGACATCGAGAACCCTAAAGTTTACATATAAACTCATAAACAAGCTTAAAATGACCTATCAGGAACCAATTGGGCCATTAGGCCCCAATGTATATGTGAATGGACCAATTGACTTAACTTGACCCAACTCACTATGGGCCCAATAATGGGATAAGATCTGGTCATATACTATAAAAGAGACAAAATTACTTAAGGAACCATAAATGGGCCTATTGTGGCCTTGGACAAAAATATGGTAACAACTAGTGAAAAAATGAGACTTAATTAAGTACATGTTAAACACATAGAAGACTATGAGAATAAAACTTGGTGAATTATAAAGTTGTTGATCATCATATAAGATACATGAATAATATACAATATTTAAAATTTGAATATAATTTTACGACTATAAACACCTAAGACCCTTTACAATTGTATAGGTCTTGGTTGATTGACGCACCTACTTTCGAAGTTTTTATTCATCGATATTCTCGTCCGACATCACTGGGTGAGTTTATAGCCTCGCATTTTTACACTTTAACTATTTTATGAACCCGTGGGGGAGATAACATGCTCATGTTTAATAAGAAAAAAACCCACTAGGGACCTAATGCATGCTAGTAGTCTTGATTATTATAATTAGCGTTAACTCCTATAAAAAAAAGGATAAAAGACCCGCTGAAAACATGAATTGTTAAATGCAGGAAAAAGGCATACCTTATACATGAAATAGTAACAATTTTGGAGGCTACCACCTCCGAAATGTTATTTGGAAAACCACCTAGCTATTCGCATGTGTCGAAAAAAATGACACAAAGATGCATGTATAGAGAATAAATACACTATAGTGAGGTGTAAGAAATGGGCATTAATTGAATATATGGTAAGGTTCGATGACTATGAGGCTTAGAAGAATCCCCTATATAACGATTGTATGCCACGAGTCGTGTATCCAGAAGAAAATTGAAAAAATGAATACGTTTTGTTCAGAATTAATTTTATTGTAAATAAATTAACTCTATAGATGTCACTCAACATTATAGTTGACTTTAGCAGTTTTATCTCAGGACCTGAAGGTAATTCGTCGATGGAGATATTAAGGCCCGCTAAATAATTATTCATTCGAAAATATGTTGTAAAATTTGTTGTAAGATGTTGTAAAACTTATTGGGACCGCGTTATTAAACTATATATTATTCAATGAATGAAATTTTCACAAAACGCCTCTTTTTGAGTCGTTTTCTAGGATTTGATTTATTGTGCTATGACTTAACACCATTAGACCTTTCTGCTGACATGACGCTAAATTAAGGGTGTTACATCAATGATAGGGCAAATGTCTTTTTTCTTAGGTTTACAAGTTTCTCAAAATCCCAGAGGCATTTTTATCAATCAATCAAAATTTGCTCTTAAAATATTAAAGAAATTTAGGATGAATTGGTGTGACCCTGTTAATACACCCATGGTGAATCGACTTAAACTGGATGAGGACCCCTTAGGAATTCTAGTTGATCAGACTCGATTTCGTAGAATTGGTTGCTCCCTAATGTAACGCACTGCCAGCAGACCCTACCTTGTATTCGAATGTATGAATTTAGTGCTAGGTAACAGCTTCGCTCTACCAAAAAAGCACCATTTAAGCACTTAAACGTGTCAGTTCGATATCTCAACGGAACCTAAATTGGGGTCTTTATATCCAGAAATACACCGCTAATGCACTACGGCTATGCCAGATGCGGACCATGCAGTTTGTCATGACACACAAAGAAGTACGTCAGGAAGTGCTCAGTTCCTTGGAGATAAACTAGTCAGCTGGTCATCAAAGAAATAGAAGAGCATTGCGATCTTAACAACAGAGGCTGAATACAAGGCCAAGTCGGATGTTGTGCTAGCAATACTTGAATGAGATCACAGCTTACAGACTACGGCTTGTCTCAATAATATTTCCTCTTGTATTGTGAGAATCGCAGTGCCATTGGTCTCTGCTGCAATAATGTCTAGCATTCCCGGTCCAAGCACATTGACATACGACATCATTTTATAAGAGAGCAAGTTGAGAAAGGCGTGGTTGAATAGATACATTGATGACGACGGATTATCAGCTCGCGGATATATTCACCAAAGCATTACTAGAAGAGTTTTCTAATATCTACTCCCACGACTGGTATGAAGAGTAAATGTCTTCGAAAAACCTCTTAAACACTTCATAAGTATAGAGGAGTTAAAGGATGGTCCTCCTAAATCCTATGGAAAATATGTATATAGCTAAAATCTAAAAATAAAATACAAAAAGTATAAAACATACACAAAACCATTAAAAATCAAGAAAATAAAAAAATAAAAAAAAAAACAAAAATAGTTTTCATACAAGTCTTCTGTTATCCGATAACCTTATACGAACCAAAAATTTCATTTAATAATGACACGAGTCTTTAAATGAAGCTCGAACGGAAGTTCAAACTTTTCAAAACATTATGGCTTGCAGTTATTTCAGACTGCAACCCGCTTTTCAAATTGAGGAAAGCATGTCGCTAAAAAGACAGCTATTCATGACAACGGGTGATTAAGTTCTCCCGGGCATGGATTACTTTATATCCATGCAACTCCGACTTAATGTATGCTTCAGTGCATTATTCCTTGATATAGAAGAGAAGTCTTCTTTCTTTCACCCAAATGATATTTTTTTTTTTTTCCCGTTTTCCCCCCCCCTATGATTCTTTAGAAAATTATTTGTCTTACTTACGTGGAACAGTGTTGTTTGAAAATTTATTGGACTTGAATTTTTCAAAATTTGACACTCAATCAATGACTACAACTCTTTCAATAGAAAATGGGTCATTGATTGAGGGGGAGAGTGATTTCAAATTTATGACATCTAACGGGCATTTTAATTCATCAAATAATTGACTGGTAAAGGTCTTTGTGTTAAACGAGGTTTCAATTTGAAGGGGAGTCAGAGTTAGTTGTAACTCAATAGGCCAAAGTTATGAGTAAAAGGACTTATGTGCAATTTGCTTAATGTTATCTAGGCTTATGAATCTATAAGGACCATATGTGCCATTTCTAAAATCTGTTTAACCCTTTCTAATACATTAAACCTCAAAGAAAAGGACTAGGGAAGTAGAGGGACCAAATCTGACAATATGCATAACTGTTCTTATATAAAAAGTATAGCAGTTATATATTGGTCAAACCATCCTAAAAACAGTCAACCTTTACTGTCTAAAAAAGAACCACTCACGCAACTCGATAGATTGAATAATCTCTTATAGATTCTTGGATTTTCTGTGATTTTTCTTAACAAGGCACCTATTGTTTTATGATCCCTATCTTGTAAACATATTATCTATAAAACATGGTAGTCTAATTCAATCTGAATCATTTTTTAAACAAATAAGTTTGACTATTTTTATACATTTAATCGTCATTGTTGTTGGAAATGATGATTCTATTTCAGGGTTATGTTTTAGAAATATATGAATGATGCTTCTTATGATCTAATTGAATCCCCATCATTTCTTTGTTTGTTAAGAGTTTCGTGTGTGTCTCTGACTTTTATTAGATAAAGGTTCCAATTGTTGTTTGTTTGTTGTTTTCTGAGTACTGCTAGATGTTGATACATCATACAATTGCATATCAGTGTCATATTGAAATATAAATGATGGATTGTGTGATTTAATCTTAGCGAATTTGTTTTTTGTGCTTGGTATAACGAGTTAGGATCTTCTGTAGCGAGTTAATATTATTAGCATTTTATCATAAACAGGCAACTCGCTACCACGTAGCGAGTTAAAGAATATAAAATCATAATATTACATTGAACAGGCAACTCGATACTCCATAGCGAGTTGAGGAAATTTAACACTTATTTTAAATAAGTAACTAGCTATTTCGAAATTTTCAAAATTTCCAGCCAGTTAAGTATTCTGTATATAATATTCATAGCGAGTTGTGTAACGAGTTATGTAGCGAGTTGTGGGACATATTATTCAAGAGAGTTATCATTGTGCATTTTGTCAACACATTCCAAGGTTGACTTATGTTGACATTAGAATTGACCAAACTCATCTAACACTATATATCTGTATGTATGTCCTTTCGTTGAATCTATTTGTGCAGATATAATGGCTGACTTGAACATTCCTGTGGAACAAGCTCCTGTTGTCGCACTACCTACCAGAACAGATGATCAGATATTGCCGTTAAGCAAGTGGGTTCCCGTCGGCAAGAGCAACAGCGTACTCGATGTACACAAGCCTTAGAGGAATCCTATCTTCCCGATTGCCGTGGCCTTACTAAAGAACACCAACTTCTTCAGGGCCTTCACGACATCCTCTACGATTCTAGCTATCTACATTCAGCAGTTTTGGGACACCATGTACTTTAACTCATCTACTGGTTGTTACAGTTAGTCAGCTGAATGAGCCAAGGTTCAACCTTCACAAAGACATTCTCAGAGATGCTCTCAACATCACTCCAGCCAATGACAACAATCCCTTTATGGCTCTACCATGAGTGAAACTTTATCTAAATGGGGGTGGGGGGGGGGGGGGGGGAAGAAGAGTATGTCCAATCACTTTTAGGATACCCCCAACACTCCAAGAACGTTATCAGCAATTCTGTAATGCTCTCTATCAACCATGGAGAGCCATCTTATCTATTACAACATGTTGCCATTATAGCAAAACAGTACGATTTTGACAGACCAAGACATCCAGTGCTTCAGATACTTTAGGGTATCATTCATCGCTCCAACATCGACTACGCTGAAAGAATTTGGGAAGAGTTTGTTCAATCTATACAAACGTTTCTCACCGACAGGAAGAATCTTGCTACGGCTGCACGTGGAAAGTAAAAGACCGCTCGTCTGCTTATTCCAAGTGTCAGGTTTACCAAACTGATCATCCATCATCTGAGAACCAAGCACAACATTCATCTAAGGACTGGTTCGCCTCTTCACTACTCACACGAGAAACATTTGAATTATTCCCAGATTTTGGAAAAGGATGTAGAAAATATTTGGCATGCCGATACCTAATGCTCTACCACTTGATAATTCAAAGGAGCACCCTACAACGAGTGACCTACTAAAGTCAAGTTTTCCAAGTATCAACAATTTCTGGATGAAGAACGTGGCAAAGCCCAGAAAGGAGGAGCAACAGAGTCTTCTGAACCTACCAAGGTCAGTAAACCCAAGGCAGCAAAGGCTACTAAACCCGCTGGTGACAAAGCACCAAGAGCCCACCGCTACTACAACCACCCTAAACCCAAACCCAGCACCAACTTAACCATCCAAAACGGTTCTCAGAAAAGAAAAAGTAAACTGGTTAAGAAACCTTGATAAACCCATACCACAAAGAGATCTATGGGTCGACTAGTGATGAAAAAGCGCAAACCTAAAAGTCCACTCAAGTTGGTTGATGAACCTAGTGATGAAGGTGTTCCGGTTGAGGAACCTGCCTACAATGAGGAAGATGCAAACCTTCAAAGGGCTCTAGAGCTAAGTCTAATGGAACAAGGGGCACAAACACAAGGACCAACTCGTCCGGTGGTAATAAGGGAACCCGAGTCAGGGAGAATTCAACCGCTTCCAGAGGTACAAGGAAAGGGAAAAGAGAAAGTCGTTGAAGAACAAGCTGCTCACGATCTACTCACCCTTCAGACTCCACAGAAGAAGAGTCTGGCAGATCAATTCATCTTTCAGAAGCGCCCTCCTATGCCCACTGAGTCCTCTGCATATGCTGAGTCGCCTTCCATGGATGCGGAACTAAATCTGGCTGACAGTGATCTAGAATCTGATGAGGAGGTGTCTAAGATCAATGCTGGAAATCAAGAAGGCCAGGCTGGACCAAACCCTGGTATACAAGATGAAGGCCAGGCTAGACCAAACCCTGGTGAACAAATGAAAAAAAAAGGGCCATGCTAGACCAAACCCTGGATAGCTGCAGATTCACAACTTCAAACAGTCCATGTGTTACATAGATGGATCCAATCCTTAAACACATGGACTTAGGGACCTCAAATGCTTCAACTCAGTAGGAAACCTAGAGGCAAATGGATAGAGGAGATAACCACAAACTGCTTACCCAAATGTTCAGAGAAAATCTCAAACTGCCAACTGCATATCAGGTATAACTTGAAGAACCAGCAAGCTCCACGAGAACCCTGTCCACTCTCCAAAACTTGGATAAAGATCTCAGCTTTACTGATCAGATTTTTTTTCGAGGAAAAGCCACATGAAAAGAATTCAGGGAAAACGAATTGTTGAAAAAGAGGTTCAGTCATGTAATCCGTCCCATTCATCACGACACTTTTTCCTCGTTCCCCCAATGACCACTTCGGTTATTGATCTCACGACTATGCAATCCGACTCTCCACTCCCAACATCAATAACAACAACCTCAATAATCACAACAACAACAACAATTCCACCAACACCTTAACCATAACAAAGCACCACAGATCCGATCTTAGTAAGTCGCATAGGTGAGCTGGAACAACATATGGCGAATCTGATTCAAAACAACTTAGCCTTGGAGGAAAGGTTGGACAAGAATAGGACCCGACTATACAACTTGGAGAATCTCAATATTCCCTACAAGGTGAGACACCGTTTAATGAGAAAAGTCCACTGACGCATTAGATATGGTCAATGCAAGATCCACTTCGAGCACGCTTCAGGGATCATCCCACTTTGATATGAAGGAAAATTCTTCAACAACAGAATGTTTGTGAAGATGACTCTACAAAGGCTCAAACCATATCACAATGACATGTATTAAGCCCAGCAAAATCATTGTATTTAGATTATTCCAATCAACGTCTAGCTGATCAGGAGGAAGCTTGTAAAAAGAGACAAAAGAGACGTGACATTCCAAGAACTCCTCCTGGGTCTCCACCTTCACCGCCACCACCACCACCTCCTCTAGCAGGCGCATCTGGTGCTCCAGGTACTTTAGGAGCATCAAGGTCTTCTCATTTGTCGCCACCTCCTCCTCCTCCATCTACTGTACATCTGGAGCTGCTCATCAACAAGGCAGTAAAGCTCCAAGTTCATCCAAGACGGCAGCCTCAGCATCACAATCCATGGCTTGGACTACATCTGACACTCGATTCAAGTCAACCGATTTTATGGCAGCTCAAGAGTTATCTCCTACTGATTCTCTTATGCAAGATGATTCCATCCCCGATGAGCAGGTACTTTTGTCTGATAAGAAGACCTCAGAATGCCACCTACCAAAAATGCCTGACTACTAGACAAGACGGTGGAAACCACTACCTGAAAGGAAAGACACAACTCCTGAACTTCTTGGACCATTCCTTCTTCCGACAAGTTAGATGTGGAGAACAATTGGGCTTCTGCATTGGCTATAACTTATGAGCCCCTAGCTGAGAACTCGTTACTTGCAAAGACCAGAGACATGATGACTTTCCTGAAATGGTACTGCCGACAAGTAAACAAGACTGAGCTTACACAAGCAGATCTCGAAGGGCAGGCTTATAAAGTTGTTAAAGCTTTCTAACCCAGATGACATTCACCATCATTCAAAAGGAGGAGTTTCCACAAGATGCTCACAGATCAGGTTGACTGGGCGAATCCAGAAGGAGATCAAGTTAGAATCAATGTCAACCGACCACTGCCTCTTGGTGGTCCTCTAAGTCATGTCACTATTCAAACATAATTCTTCTTTAATTAAGACTTAGAGTATTTACGATATGGCAGCAAGGGAAGCTGTCCTACACTCTCGATTTCCAAATAAATGCTGCAAGCTATCCTGACTTTGGTCTTGAATTACTAGTGCCTGAGCAAATATGGATTGATGAAGTGTGTACTTATAACGTAAGTGCAAAATATGGCATCTCTCATTAGTGGTTTACTCGACAGAAGTTCTACATTGACAGACATGATTCTCTGTCACGTCAAAAAGATGTCAGAACACACATCGTATCTCATGTCGACCAGAATTAAAGCCTACCCAGATACGATATGATAACTCGAGCAAAAATGTCCTCCGAAGAGCTGATCACCAAGAACATACGATTGCTGAAAAGGATTTCAAGAACATGTATCCCAATGACTTTGAAGACCTAAATTTGCTCCTTTTGCAAGGTCATCTTAATCATCTTTCTGGTTCAGACAAACGGATGCTATCAACTGCTGTCAAGCTGTGGACCCAAAACTTAGTGATTCGACAGCGGGTTGAAGACTTCCAACTCGGTATTGAAAGCTACCAAACTCAACTGAACCTCACTAAACCAGGATGGGATGCTATAGGATACGAGTTCAAGCATGATTATACCATCATTGAGTCTCCTTGAGCAGTCGTGTTCCCGGTCAACAACAATGAACGAAAGATCATGCGGTTCAACGAGATATACAAGTTCAGTGATGGCACGTTGACACGTATTCTGGAAACACTGATTACAGAGTAAGAATTCAAGATCAAGCGGCTTCAATCCGGGTAGAATACGCGTTTTTTTATTTCTTCTGACTGAAAAGACGGACAAGGAATCAAGATTTCACCGTTTCGGCTATTGAAAGGCGACTGAAGATAAGAAGGATTTACCAGAACCTAGAATGCTTTGTTAGTGGACGTGTTCATGATATTGACTACAGGCTTCTTTAGAGAACTGAATGATGTTGTCATTCCATCTAAAAGGTCAATATCATGTGTATTATATTGTAAACTTTGTACATTATATAATTATGTAGTTATCAATGTTATGTGTCAGTTATGAAATTTTCATGAGTTTCTCGTTAAACTTTAAATCATTTATAACATCATCATAACTGACACTAACAGACTCCCTCACTAATTGAGAGGGAGCATATATAGGTTCCAATATCGGCTTGTATTTAATCAACCACACTTTAAATTTTTCTAACATATTTAAATCAATTGAGATCCTAAATCTCAAAGGGTTTGAAATTTTTGATCAGGGGAGAGAATGTGATTTAAATATTAAATCTGATAAAAATGTGATCTATTAAGACTCAAGCAGGTACTCCTCCCTCCTTGTGCCAAACAATTTCGATTACCGACGCACTTGTTGAGGGGGAGCGTTTCTAAATAATCAAAACAATCAAGGTACAATGGCTTTGATATCTATATCACAAGTACCTTGATTGATTTTTCAATTAGTTTTATGGCGAAGTGAACTGTACCAAAAGACCGACCCTGTACTTACTTTATCGGAGTTATAAGGATGGTAAGGTTAGGTACATGTTCCCATGATCCCGCCAGAGCCGGAGGGATCTACCCAGGGACAATCCACTAGTTAGTGTAGAAGTCCTTAGGTATGATTACAAAAGGAGTAATGTGAGAATAAGGGAATAGTGCGGACTAAGATGGAGCTAGTACTGGAACACACCCAACAAGGTTCTAGTAATGAAGTCTCGGTAAGCACTGAAGGGGTTGAAGAATGAAAAAGAAATGTTAAGATAAAGGGTGAAAAGAAAGCAGCCCTCCTTTGACATTAGGCAGAAACCGGGTCACTACATATGCTGTCAGAATCACATGGTTGATTGCTGACATTGAAGACAAGTATCATGGACCCAGTGATACGCTGCACAACCCTTCCTAGCCACTCAAGATCCCTCAAAGGATTCTTGTTTCATTTCTTACGGAGATTAACGCATTTCTATCATCTCTCTCACTCCGAGTTAAACGATATTGAAAAGGTGGCACTCTGCTCCACCCTCCGACTATTAAAAACCAGATGTGCACGATTGAGTCTAGAGCTATGAGATCGTCCATAAATCTTGTTTGGACACTAATACAAACTATGCTTGTTCATCACACACTGTGACAACAAGTAAAGATTCTAAGAGTCCTACGCATTATCCTCAAGGTATTTCCAGAATATCCGAGTGATACGAAAGTACTCACAATGAAGATAGAAATCCTTCTAGAGCCAACATCAAACAAGCTCTTGGTAGGTGACACGTGAGATCCACTATGGATCAAACTTGTGACAAATAGAAAGCAATGATGGTGTGATTCTTTATGAATCAAACTTGTTCTAGGCAGTGAATTGACGAATAGTTTTTGAAAAACCTTTCGATGTGCTCAACAACTGATTTTCGAGCACATTGACTGTGTAAATCTTTCAAAACAAATATGTTTCTGATGAAATTTGATTTTATGATATAAACCGTCGAGGTGTCACAAAAACTCTTTTCTGAGTGACACGCGATTGACTTTCAAATCAGTTTTTCATTAATCAGTGGGTTTTCAATTCATTGGTTCACTCACTCCGTGCTTTGTCTACTTTGAGACACTCTGGTTTGAGAATGGCTAGCGCAGCTGCGAAACCCTGTCAAGGAGATTCTTCAGAATCCTACCTGATCACAGGCAGTATTTATACTGAATAACGGGGAACCGTGGTTCTTGCAACCTTATTCAACGAAAGTGAACAAAGACACTTTCGTTTGTTTATCACTAACGTACACTTGCAGGAATCCCCGACGGTAGACGGTAGCAGCTGATGGCAAGAGACAAGTCAATTCACAACCCCATGCTCACACTTAATATTCCTTATCAAAGACATCATGATAACTGAAAGACCTACAACACAGCTTCCGCAACTCTGATGTGTGCTATCATGATCCATAAAAGTGTGAGCATGCCGGTCCGAAGGTCACAACATCACATGGAGGCAATACTACCACAAGGATGATTTGGAGATTTACTGTGGCTGATGATCTCAAAGAATGCTCAAAGATCACACAAGTCAAAGGAACTACGCTCAAAGACTACTACAGTATGTACAAAGAAATCAATGCATGAAGAATCAAAGACTACGAGCTGAACACAAGAAATAGATAGCTGAGCTTAATTTTGTATTTTCTGGGGTGACCTCCCTTAGGGGGAGATTGTTAGATATTAGAAAAAGACTCGGTCACCCCGTGTATTTTACCGTTTATTGTTGCTCGTAGTTAAGTAGTTAATGTATAATGTTCGGTAATGGGCCGGGTATTAAACCCAATGTGTTAGCCCTTTACCAAGGCCTTAGGCCGGTTTCATTGTAACTATATAAGCCTCTTCCATGCCATGGAAGAGGTGGGTTAGTCATTTCATTAATACAAGTTCATTTTCTCTCCCTAGAAAGTTCTCTCTCACTTTCTCTCTCTAGAACTTGGCTAATCCACTAGTTATTCGATTGTGTTATGATTTCCAATATCCTACAAGCTCCTAGAGCTCTAACCTTCTCTACCCCTCCTAGTTCACCACTAGAACCACATCCTTACTTGTCTTCCTTGAATGAGCCACCACCAAGGAGCTCTAATCCTTTGCCACAAACACTATCTCAAGGCCTAACCCAAACACTCCCTCAACCAGCATTCATGGACTTTGAACCATCCGTTCCCCCTATCAACCTCTCCATAAGTAGGCTAAGTGCTCAACCTGAACCATTCCTAAGTAGAGAGCAAGTGTTGGATCAACTTAGTCAATACCAAGAGTTCGATTGTCACTTTGAAGAAGCAATCCAAAATGTGCAAAATAGTCTCTGATGACATCAAATAACGTTACTTTTATAGCATCATTTATCCCATGTAAATAACCCATTTTGTATAATTATTACAAAGAATTGTTACTTAATCATTTGTATTTGAGAATTGTAGTAATTATGGAGTACTTGGTGAAGATTAGCAAAAAGGCACGCATTCTGAAGCTTAAACAAAGACATTTGAAGATTACTGTTATGACATCCAATACGCCGTATCCATCAAGGAAGATACAGCATAATCGTGCCTGTACATCACTAAAGACCAAAAGGAATGATGATCAATACGCCGTATCCAGAGAAGTCTATACGCCGTATTCAACCAATGCTAATAAAATATTCTGTAAGATATCAAATGTGGTCCCTACTCTAAGAAACCCCCGATATGCCATATTGACCTCATTCAATACGCCGTATCGACCAAAATCTAGACCTTATAAATAGAAAACCTTAAAACGGGTTTTCAGTGTGCAAAATCATATTTTCAATACCTAAACCATAAAGTTGATTTTCAGAGGAGAAGAGGTCTTGCAACGTAATTAATTCAATTGGAAACAACTTGTAATCTCCTATACTCTTGTAATCGTTCAGTTTTTGGTATCATTCATTAACTTGGCTAGTTTACCTTGGCTAAATTATTGCTTTTGTGTTGATTATGACGTTTGAAGGCTAATACCTTCGGGTATTAGCCATTATTATGAAGATCTGAATGTTTGGTTTGTTTATCTCGATTGCTTAATTTATCGTTGATTGCTTGTTTATGTTTATCAGTTCATACTTGTTTACGTGCTTTTGTATGCGACCTATCATTTAACTGGATCTAGTGATACAGACCAAGTAATCTAGATGCCGGGATGGCTCTCCATATAGTGATTTATACAAGTAGACCAATAGGATCACGAATAATAACCTATCTTTTCCCTTAGATAGCAAGCTTAGTTGGACTGGCAGGTGACCCTTAGGATCAACGAGTACGTTCTCAATTAATTGGTAAAGACTTGGTTAGTGGACTACTAGTGTATGAATTGCCTTTAAAGCATAATGGGTAAAGTCACTAATGATCTAGGGGTTAACAAATCACATTGCTTTTAATCGTCTAAGATAGATTATAATCACAAAATAATGATCTGTTATTGCGGATGACGGTTATTGGTTACAGAATCTTCGTAACTATGTCTTAGGAAAGAAATACTTATTCTCTGCCTAAGTCTTAAGAATGATATGCCGCCTCAAGATAAGTAATCATTGCACTAAATAAATAAACCAACGTTCTATTTGGATTAATAATGGTTAATACAGTTTTCTTATATTTGGCTAGACCACTCTTTTATCTTCTGTTAATTTGCTTGCGTGTGTTTTAGTATCTTGAGTTAATTTTAGTCACTACAAAACCCGTGCCAGTCTCTCAAGCTGAAAGCCCCCTTATCTGTTAGATCTAGGATTAACATAGGTTTAGCATAGGTTTAACATAGAATAGAATTAACTTATTTTAGATAACCAAAATATTAATAAATTAAAAGATTGTTTCTCGCTCTTAGTGATCGACATCCTACTTACCACGAAACTCCCATCGACCTGGTACACTGCCCATTAAAGTGTTGTTTTTGGTTAAGTCGGCAAAATATAAATTTAAAACTTGAAACATAAATTACAACCACACAACGACACATCAAGTTTTTGGTGCCGTTTCCGGGGAGTGAAAATTTAATTTTGATTTTTATTTGATATTTTGGTTTTTAGCATTAGATTAGATCTAACCCTTAGGATTAGTGTAATTTAGAGTAGATTATAATTCTGTGTTATTGGTTGTTTGCATATTGTGTTTATGTAATACGGCGTATTCAGTTTAATGGATACGGCGTATAAGTTATTTGACGGTTTTCTTTCCTAGCAAGTTTATTATAGGATGGACAACCCCAACGTTACTATGGAAGAATACAACAGGCTCGAAGAAGAAAAAGCTCGTCAACGTGGTAAGGTGTCTAACTGGGAAACTGCTAAGTATGGTAAGATCTGGTATGATGAAGACGTTCATGACCTTAGATCCGTTATAACCGAATTCCCAGCTATAGTCTTTAATGACGAGTTATCATCTGAAAAAACACTCTCTTGTGAACCCACGGTAAGTTCTCTTAACAACAATGAAATTGACTTTAGAATATCGTTTGACGAATCCAACAATGAAGATTACATGGTAATTCTTGACAAAAACTCATTTTCTTATAAAATAATTTCTGTCAATGATTTGAAAACAGATTCGGAAAATGAGAATGAAAAAGTCAATATGCCTTCGTTTCTGTCACCCGAACCAACGGTCAGTTATTTTGATGATCTAGACTTCCTTAAAGATTTTGAAAATGAATTTCTAGCCATTGTTTACAATGATGCTCTAACGTCTAAATCAGATTCCTCTACTGAACATGTTGAAATTCATCATCATATCGATGAATTTGATTTAAAAACTGAAACATCATCGTCTGAATGTAATGAAGAGGAACTAAACATTTTTTACTTTAATGATCTATTCCCTTTCAACATAATCTATACCGATGATCTAAAGTCGGATAAGGACAATGATGATAATGAAATCGATATAACACAGTCTTCGGGGGGTAATGTAAATACACAAGGGTCAAAGAAATTTCTGGAAGCAAGTCACGATAAAATCAATAAAATTTTCATTATGAAAAGTTTTTTCATGGAATTGGATGTTAATATCGTGGCTTGGAATTATCTTGTCAATGGGATGCTAATCAATCTTATTAAGAATTTGTATGTGCCGTTTGGCATCCCGTTGACCCTAAACAGTATTATAAGGATGGTGTTTACACAAGAAAATTGCGGAGGCCAAGGTACGTTTTCTTAACTATGCTCAAAATAGGAAAATTGGTCTCCAAGATTGAATATGACGTATTAGGTAAACCCTATACGCCGTATCCACCATTTTCAAAAATCTAAAACTGCTACAAACCTTTTTGTCCAATACGCTGTATTGAATGAAACCTAATACAGCGTATCCAGTCTGAGTATATAAACTCGACAGATACGCCGAATTGAGTTTTACTCACACTTTTTCACTCTTACACAAAGATTTTAACCGCGAAAATTCTTAGAGGATCCAATTCCTTTCATCTGTGTTTATATCTCTCTAGATTCATCAACACAAGGTAAGGAACCTGAATTCTTCCCTATCTCCATTTCATTTTTCAATTTCAATTAGGGTTAGAGTTTGATATTGAGAATTAGGTGTTATGTCGTAGGTAACCCTTTGCTTTAGGTTTCCCTTAATCTCTACATGAGAGTAGTACGCAGTATTATGTGTTATAGTTATGTGAGTTGACTGGTTGACTGATGGAAAGTTGAAAGACGAAGCCTTAATGCATAAGGCCAGAATTGAAGACTCATGAGGGCATGCAACTCTCGGAGTCATGAAATCTGCGCATGGTTGAAAAGTAGTTTTGAGAACTTCCATGAGCTAGATTATGATGTATTAGTCAAACAGGAAGAATGTTGGTGGAAGGTAAATGCTCATGAAAATGCCACATTCGCTCGATGGGAAAATCACGGCCAGGGACCATATGCAAACGCCAAAACTAAAAAGGATTATGACCCTTATCTTGATATTAACCATATCTTTGGTAGGGATTATGGATCAAACAACGCCGGTAATATTCAAGACAATATGAAGGAATATCATAATCCATCAATCTGTAAAATTAGAAGATTCAAGATGACGAAATACTCATTTGATGCTGATGATGAGTATGTTGCCATTAAAGAACGCGAGCACTCCGACCACTCAAGAACCGACGTTGATGCATGTCAAGCTTATCAAGAATTTTTTTGCATCATGGATAAGGTATGGCTTATGACGAAGGCAAAGTAAGCATGAAAAAGAGCTGAAGGAAAAAGTCTAACTTAAAGACTAGCTGAAAGAAAAGTGCTTCCCGGGAGACATCCCGGATTGTTATTTATTTTTATCGAGTCTATCTTCTCAGACATCAATACGGCGTATCTGTATCCGCTCCATGCCATACGGCGTATTGAATGTCTGGACGTTATCAGTCTTTTATTTTTATGCACCTTTTAAAACATTATTTTTAGTTCTCTATATACGGCATATTCATGAATATGATACGGCGTATTCAATAATCTGACCCGTATTTAGATACTTTTTACAGGTTTCTCAATATGGCGTATTCCAGTTTATGGATATGGCGTATTGGTCTCTTATACAGTTTGTTTAGTTTATTTATAATTAACGGTAGATACCGAGATATCATTTTGCATGTTTTTCCTATATTTTGCTCAAGACCTCGTTGCAAAGAAATCAACAAAGTTGGTGAAGTATCGATCATCTGGAATCCTCTGTGTGTTGTAGTCATGCTGGTATTCTGACGCATTTACAACACACATTCTTGCTCATAAACTCAACTTGGAGAATCTACCGAGCAAAATATCAGGGGAGTTTCTCATTCTAATTCTTTTAATTCTCGTTTTTAATGTTTTATCTATACAACGAGGATGTTGTATAATTCAAGTAGTGGGATGGGAATTAGAATGCATACTTGTCCTATTTTTCACACTAAAATGCTTAAATTATACTCAAATTTAAAAAAAACTTCAAGCATACTTTTGTGAAATTACTGGTTACATAACCGGCACACAATAACCCTTATTAGATATTGTAAGGATTTAACCTTATCTGTTTCCAAATGTTTACCCAAATTCAACAAAAATATGAGTGTGCCAGTGATGTTGTAGACTTTAGAACTTAGCTTGGTATATCTATTCGAGACCATAATAATGAGTACTATGGATTTAGATGGAGTAACTTGTTTAAATTGGTAAATTTGTAGGATTACACCCAAAAAGCCTTTATATGTTGTTTTATTAACTAACTACACTGGTTAGTTAAATCCTCGTATAAACCCTTTGTTTATGTTAGGAATACGAAAGTATCGGTCACTTCCATTATCATACATTATAATAGTAGTTTTGTAATATTTAGAAAATACCAATAGGCAAAGATAAGGCTAAAGCCTATGGAATAAGTCCCTAAGGACTAAGCCTTTAGGCCTGGGCATAAGGTGGTATATAAACCCTTTCCATGCCATGAAAGGGTGTTGGTTGTTTCATTTTCACACATAGTAATACATGTTTTTCTCTTTCACTTTCTCTAACTAGAAACAACCTCCCACTCTCTTTCTCTCTCTAGATTTCTTCTTAATTCTTTGTGTGGTTAAAGATTACTTAGATTCTACAATTGGTATCAAGAGCCATGGGGTGATATTGGTTTTGATTTGTGTTGTTTTCTACTCCGTTATTCTTTGTTCCATCCTCACGAAGCGTTTTCACCTTTTGAGGGTTTAAAAACCATAAAGTTCACTACTTTCTTCTTCCTTTATCTTAGTATTATCTAGTTGTACAAGCTATACCTTGGAAAACTCATAAAAATCTTCATTTATATAAGTTTTGGTTCAGAAAAGTGTTTTGTGTCCAAAATCTTGATTTGAACATTTTTGTGTTAAAAAGTTTAAAGTTTGTATTTTTAAGGTTCTACTAGGCTTAGATAAGTAAGTTGTACAAGAAATTTCAGGTAAAAACATCAAAAAGTGAGTCTTTTAGTGTTTTGGAAAAGTTGGAGTTCGTTTTTGCAAGAGGCGAATTAAGTTTATTCTTAAAGGCGAATTAAGTTTTGTATTTAAAGGTAAATTAGTTCTTTTCCTTGAAGGCGGATTAGTTCTTTTCATTAAAGGCGAATTAGTTTCTTTTCATTGAAGGCGAATTAGTTTTTTTTCCATTTAAGGCGAATTAGTTCTTTTCATTGAAGGCGATACTCTTTTTCATAGAGGCAAATTAATCTTCTGTTGAAGGCGAATTACTCTTCTTCTTAAGAGGCGAATTAATCTTCTCTCTTAAGGCGAATTAATCTTGTTCTCTTGAAGGCGATTTAATCCATTCTTAAGAGGTGAATTAATCTGCGACTTGAGTTGCAGGCGAATTAAATCCTTCTCTAGTAATAGTGCATAGGCTGGAAATAATCAATTCCTAAGAGTGCGAATTAATTATAATATTAATTTATATGGTTTAATTCCTTTGATTTGGTAAAAACCGTGAAGTTATTTTTGGTTTATCAAGAGATGTAACAAATCCCGGCGTATTCATGAAGACTTAAATACATTAAACCAACTCACTTTAACATAATTACTTCTTATCACTGTCTAATCAACAAGCAATCTTTTCACATATCAACAAAGTAACAATGTCTACTCTTGCTAAATTCATGATACTCTCTGGTGCTGACAATCGTCCACCAATGTTGGAGAAACACCTGTATGATTCTTGGAAAAGCATAATGGAACTTTATATGCAAAACAGAGAGCATGGAAGAATGATACTAGAATCAGTTAAACATGGTCCACTCATTTGGCCTACGATTGAAGAAAATAGTGTGACTAGGAAAAAGAAATATAAGGAATTGTCTGCAACTGAGAAAATTTAAGCTGATTGTGATCTCAAGGCAATTAATATCATTCTTCAAGGACTACCATCAGATTTCTATTCTCTTGTTAATCATCACAGAGTTGCCAAGGATCTATAGGAAAGAGTTCAACTACTAATGCAAGGTACCTCATTGACAAAGCAGGAAAGGGAGTGTAAACTGTATAATGCATTTGATAAGTTTGCTCACGTCAAGGGGGAATCACTTCATCAGTATTACTTGAGATTTACTCAGCTGATCAATGACATGAACATTTACAAAATAAAATTAGAGCAATTTCAAGTCAATACCAAGTTTTTAAATAGTCTTCCACCTGAATGAAGTAAGTTTGTGACTAATGTCAAACTTGTAAGAGATTTGCATACCACCAACTTTGATCAACTTCATGCATATCTTGAACAACATAAACTCGATGCAAATGAAGTCCGTATTATGCGTGAACGCAATCAAGATCCACTTGCACTAGTTGCCAATCATCAAATGACACCATCACACTTCAACACTTATCAATTCTCATACAACAATCCTTAGTTCCAACAACAGTTCTCCCCATCTCAGTCTCCTCAATATGGATCAATTCATCCCACACAACATTACTCAACTACTTATCCATCAACGCCTCATGCAATCACTTATCAGTCAACACTGCATCCTAATGCTTACTCATCCACAGTACATCAAGATGCTTGTCCACAACCACAATCCATTCCTCAAATTGAATATACTGTCTCTAGAGTTAATCAACAAACACAGCTGGCTGAATTTCCTCATATAGACTCCGGTCTAGCAGTTTCTGTATTTAAGCAAGGAGATGACCCTATTGTTGCCATTAACAAAATGATGTCATTTTTGTCTGCTGTCGTCTCATCTCGTTTCCCTACTACCAACAATCAGCTAAGAAATTCTTCTAACCCAAGACAACAAGCAACTATTCATGATGGAAGGGTGACTGTTCAATCAGTTCAGGAGAGACAAAGTTCATTTGTAGCTGGTACTTCTGGAATAAGGGCTAACAAATCAGGTATAGGTAGGAATAATTCAGGCCAACAAAGAGTTGTAAAGTGTTTTAACTGCCAAGGGGAAGGTCACATGGCAAGACATTGCCTAAAGCCAAAGAGAAAAAAAGATGCTACATGGTTTAGGGATAAAGTTCTTCTGGTTAAACCACAAGGAACTAGTAAAGTTCTGAATGAGGAGGAATAGGAATTTTTGGTAGACTCTAAAGTTGCAGAAGGTCCAGTTACATAAACGATCATTACACACAATACAGCTTATCAAGCAGATGATTTAGATGTGTATGATTCTAACTGTGATGACTTCTCTACAGCCAAGGCAGTTCTTATGGCAAATTTGTCTAGTTACGGATCAGATGTTCTCTCTGAGGTATCTCACTCTGACATCACTCATAATTATATGTTGAATCAAAGTGTGCAAGAGATGCAGCATTCTGAACAAACTCATCTTGTGAATTATCCAGAGAATGAGATAACAAGTGATAGCAATATCATTCCTTATTCTCAGTATCTGCTTGAAACATAAAATGCAGTTGTTCAAGATACAAATTCTCCTGCATAACAAGATGCCATGATATTATCTGTGTTTGAACAACTGTCAAATCAAGTAACTAATTGTAACAAGGTCAATAAGGACAATCTAATTGCCAATGCATCCTTATCTGCTGAACTTGAAAGATACAAAGAACGGGTGAAATTGCTAGAAGAAAGATAAAATGTGGATTTAAGTACTTGAGAAAAGCTAATAATGGAAGATATAATTCGGGAGAAAAATGCACAGTTTACGGATTTTGAAAAGGAAATTAACTATCTGAAACAAACTCTTTCTGAACAATCAAAGGAAAATGAATTGTTAACAAAAACATTTAATGTTTTAAAAAATGAATCCAAGGAAAAAGAAGCTAAGAATATTGATAAAGAAATTGCTTTGGAAAATAAAGTTAAAGAACTGGACAATATTGTTTGTAAAATTGGTCAATCCGCGCAAACTATGCATATGCTCACGAAACCACAAGTTTTCTATGATAACAACCTGAAACAAGCTCTTAGTTTTCAAAATCCTTTCTATCTTAAGAAAGCTCAGCAGATTAGGCCAATGCTTTATGATGGTAGTGTTATTGCTAAGGAAACCAATGTGATTTCAATTGTTGATTCTGAAGAGATTTTGATGCTTGAGGAAGAGAGTCGATCAAAAATGCTTTTAAAACAAAGTGATCCAAAAGTCTTACAAAAGAAAGTTAATATTAAACCAATTAATTATGTTGAGCTAAATCGAGACAACAAGAACTGTCTGATGAACAAGCTTTCTGGTTACAAACTTCACACCCTAATACAGACCAATCTGCTTCTTCGCTTGTCAAAATTGAGGCTCCTCGGGAACTACCTAAGGTAAGCCTCGTTAATACAAGCCTTAAAAAGCTTAAATACCATCTTGGCCAATTTGATAATGTGGTAAAAAAAGGATCACGTCCGATGCTTTAACAGAAGGGGAATGGGGGTTTGAACACACTAAAGCTGTTTTTCTAAAAGAAATAATTCCATTTGTAAAGACCTTAAAAGATATATTTAATGTTTTTGATAAAGATCTTTTAAATGATGTAACAAAAGTACAAACAGTTTTTAACCAGATGGAAGCAGCTGTTCAACAGTATCATGTAGACAAACAGTGCTTTGAAATTCAAAAGAAACGCTTTTTGATTGAAAACGATCGACTCTTAGATCAAATAATTTCTCAAGATATAGTGAATATTGTTGTGAATTCCTCGATGGATATAAATACATCTGTGAATGTGAATTCTTCTGTTGCTATGAATGACTCTGTGAATTATGTGGAAATGTGCAACAAGTATCTGGAACTTGAAGCTGAGCTTATCAAACAATACAACATGGTTGAAAAATATAAGTATAATAAAATTTCAAAAAGATTTTTTGAACTTGAACAACACTGCATTTCTCTTGAAATTGCAATGCAACTCAATAAAGAAAATTTTCAAAAGAATAACACATTTGTGAACCAAACTGAACCTTCATTTAATCAATTGTTTGAATTGAACAATTTAAAAGCTGAGCTTCAAGCAAAAGATACAACAATCAAGAAGTTGAAGGAAAACTTAAACGTTTGAATAAAACTTCTACCACAAACAGTGTGAAAAAGGACATAGATGAGATTGAGACGATCAACATAGAAGTGGAACATAAGGTGGCGAAACTTATTGCTGAGAATGAGCATTTGAAACAGACTTATAAGCAACTCTATGATTCAATTAAACCATCATGTTTTCGTGCTAAAGAACATACTGACTCATTGGTCAATCAATTAAATCAAAAGTCTATTGAAATTACTAATTTAAATGCTCAACTCTAGGAAAAGGTTTTTGTCATAACAACATTAAAAATGATCTTAGGAAATTTAAAGGAAAAGACATAGTTGACAATGTTGCCCAAGTGTCAAATGATACTACTATTGCTCTAGGAAAGTATAAGCTTGACCGAGTAACTTTGGCTCCTAAGGATAAGAATAATGGGAAACTCACATATACTACCTTAAGCACACTATGGAACAAGCTGCTATTCTTAGGGAGATAGTTGAACAAGCTAAACTACTAAACCCTTTAGATAGTGCATCTCACTCTGCCTGTAAGTATGTTAAGCTGATTCAAGAGTTGCTAGGATATGTTAGAGATACTTGCCCTGATATTCATAAACCTAGTGAGAAATTAGTTGATGTCACGCCATCAATAAAAAGAAAATAGTTAGGTTTACTGAACCCGTCATATCATCAAGCACATCCCAAACAAAGACCAAACAGACCACTAACAATTCTGTATCAACTTCTACAGGAGTAAGCCGGTCTACTAAATTTAGCAGGTCAAAGTCTACAGACAATACAAAGAATGATATGATCCTGTAGATTTCAAGTTGTACCCAGAAGAAGAATAAAGTAGAAGACCACTCAAGGATAGTTAAGTCTAGTTTGAATAAATCAAATTGTGTTGTTGAACCATCTGGAAATGCAAATGTGCAGCATTCTAAGTTATATACAAATTCTAAGCTAATGTGCGTTAAATGTAATAGTTCTATGTTTGAAGCTAGACATGAATTGTGCTTTCTTGAATTTGTTACTGATATGAATGCGAATTCCAAATCTAAGTCTGTTAAGAAAGCTAAAAAGAAAGAAGAATGGAAACCTACACGAAAAGTGTTTAATAAAATTGAATTTAACTGGAGACCCACATGAAGGAATTTTACTTTAATTGGAAATATGTGCCCTTTAACTAGGATTACCGCCACTAATAAAGTGCCTCTTATGGAACCCATTCCTCTAGAAGTAATTGCACAAGAATATGTAGTAACTAATGTTTATACTAGGAGACCTAAGCTACCTAAGACTAATGGTTCTAATAGCAAACCTAAGATTGCAAAATCTGTGATTTCTAACAAAACGGAACCCGGTACATCTCAGGGATCCAATACTTCAGTTGCTCCATCCTCTTCTTCTGTCGATCTTAGGTTGTCCAAATTGTTTTGTGGTATTTGGACCTCGAATGCTCCAAGCACATGACTTGAGATCGCTCTTAGCTCACCAATTTCATTCACAAGTTTCTCGATACTGTCAAGTTTGATAACGACCAGATTACAAAGATTATGGGGTATAGTGACTATTAGATAGGGAATATCACAGTTTCAAGGGTTTATTATGTGGAAGGGTTAGGACACAATCTATTCTTTGTTGGTCAATTCTGCGACTCGGACCTTGAAGTAGCTTTCAGAAAACACACGTGCTTTTTTCGTAATCTGTAAGGTGATGCTTTACTCTCAGGATCTTAGGAAACCAACCTTTTTACATTGTCAATGAGGGATATGATGTCGTCTTCTCCAATTTGTCTCTTACCCAAAGCCTCAAAGACCAAATCTTAGTTATGGCACCGACAATTATCACATTTAAACATTGGTGCTATTAATTATTTGGCTAAAATGGTATCATACGAGGTCTTCCCAAATTGATATTTGAAAAAGATCATTTGTGTTTGGCATGTGCTATGGGTAAAATCAAGAAATAATTACATAAACCTAAATCTGAAGACACCAATTAAGAAAAACTATATCTTTTGCACATAGATCTTTGTGGGCCTATGCGTGTTGCAAGTATAAATAGGAAAAAGTATATCCTCGTCATTGTGGATAATTACTCTCGGTTCACATGGGTGAAGTTTATAGCACCAAAAGATGAAGCTTCTGATTTCATAATCAAGTTTCTGAAGATGATACAAGTAAGATTGAATACGCCTGTCAGGAACATTCGTACAGATAATAGAACTGAGTTTGTCAATCAAACTCTACGTAGCTATTATGAGAGTGTTGGTATCTCTCATAAAACATCGGTTGCACAATCTCCATAACAAAATGGTGTCATTGAAAGGCGAAATCGTACTCTTGTTGAAGCCACTCGAACAATGTTAATCTACGCAAAAGCTTCTTTATTTCTATGGGTCGAGGCAGTCGCTACTGCATGTTACACCCAAAACTGATCCATTATACAACGTCGCCATGGAAAAACTCCTTATGAGCTCTTACATGACAGAAAACCTGATCTATCTTACCTTCATGTCTTTGGTGCACTTTTCTATCCAAACAATGACAGTGAGGATTTGGGCAAACTTCAAGCTAAAGCTGATATAGGTATTTTCATTGGATATGCACCCAAGAAGAAAGCTTACCGAATCTACAACCGACATACCAGAAAAATCATTGAAACCATCCATGTCGATTTTGATGAGCTGACAGTAATGGCTTCTGAACAAATCGGTTTAGGACCCGGGCTTCAATCCATGACTCCTACAACATCCAGTTCAGGACTCATTCCAAACCATATTCCTCAACAACCTTGTATTCCACCACCTAGAGATGATTGGGATCGTTTGTTCCAACCCATGTTCGATGAATACTTTAATCCTCTAACAATTGTTGTCTCTCTAGTTCTTGTTGCTGCTGCACCAAGAGCTGTTGATTTAGCCGATTCACCTGTGTCTACGTTAATTGACCAAGATGCTCCATCAACAAGTATCCCATCAACACAAGATCAAGAACATTCTCTAATTATTTTTCAGGGTTTTGAAGAATCACCAAAACACCACATTTTCATGATGATCCTCTTCATGAATATCTTCAAGAAGACTTGACTTCTTAAGGATCTTCATCTAATGTGAGACCAATCTACACTCCAGTCGAATCACTCGGTAGATGGACTAAGGATCATCCTATAGCTAATGTAATCGGAGATCCTTCTCGTTCTGTCTCCACCAGAAAGCAACTACAGACTGATGTCATGTGGTGTTATTTTGATGCCTTCCTAACTTCAGTCGAACCAAAGAACTTCAAACAAGCAATGACCGAACCATCATGGATTGATGCAATGCAAGAAGAAATTCATGAATTTGTAAGGCTACAAGTTTAGGAATTGGTGCCATGTCTAGATAAAGTCATGTTTATCAAACTAAAATGGATTTATAAGGTCAAGACAAACGAATTTGGTAAGGTACTAAAGAATATGGCAAGACTAGTTGCTCAAGGATTCAGGTAAGAGGAGGGTATCGATTTCGAGGAATCATGTGTATAAGCTTAAAAAGGGTCTCTACGGTCTAAAATAAGCACTACGTGCATGGTACGACATGCTGTCAAGTTTCCTCATTTCACAACATTTCTCTAAAGGTGTAGTGGATCCTACACTCTTCACATGAAAAGCATGAAATGACTTATTACTGGTACAAATTTATGTTGATGATATAATATTTGCATCCACTAATACTGCTATGTGTAATGAGTTTGCTAATCTGATGACCACTAAGTTTAAGATGTCGATGATGGGGAAGATGTCATTCTTTTTAGGATTACAAATTTCTCAAAGTCCTAGAGGCATCTTTCTAAACCAGTTAAAATATGCTTCTGAAATAATTAAAAAATATAGTTTGCTGACTAGTGATTTTATAGATACAACAATGGTAGAAAAGAGAAAAGTGGATGAAGATCTACAGGGAAAACCAGTTGATGCTACACTTTACCGTGTCATGATTGGATCCCTCATGTATCTAACATCCAGTAGACCAGACCTTATTTATGCAGTCTGCTTATGTGCCCGGTATCAAGCAAAGCCTACCGAAAAGCACTTAAATGCAGTTAAACGGATCTTTTAATACCTTAAGGGAACCATTAACATGGGTCTCTAGTACTCGAAGGATATCGGTATGTCTCTAATAGCATATGCAAATGCAGATCACGCAGGGTGTTAGGACACTAGACGCAGTACATCAGGAAGTGCTCAATTCTTAGGTGATAAACTTGTTAGCTGGTCTTCAAAGAAGCAAAAGAGCACTGTGATATCGAGTACAGAGGCGGAATATATTGCCTTATCTGGGTGTTGTGCTCAAATCCTATAGATGCGTTCACAACTAACAGATTATGGTTTTCAATTCAATAAGATTCCTCTGTACTGCGACAACAAAAGTGGGATTGCTCTATGCTGTAACAATGTTCAACATTCAAGAGCCAAGCACATTGATGTACGATACCATTTTATAAAAGAGAAGGTGAAGAATGGAATAGTGGAACTCTACTTTGTTCGGACGGAATATCAACTAGCTGACATCTTTACCAAACCCTTGCCAAGAGAAAGATTCAATTTCTTGATCGAAAAGCTCGGTATGATAAGCATGTCATCGGAAACGCTAAAACGTCTGACGGAGAAAGAGAACGAGTAAAGGTGGTTACTCGCGGTATATCATGTATCATATGTACATAAGAAAAAATAAAAACACAAAAATATTTTTCTTTTATATAAATTTTTCAAAAAGAAAATTAAAAATTAAAAAATTAGAAAAATATAAAAATATGTATCTCTGGCATGTTATTTCCGATAGCAAATAGGAAAAATATGTATCTCTGGCCTTAGAAATGTCATTTAATAATAATACGAGGCTCTAAATGAAGTTCGAGCAGAAGTTCCAAAGCTTTCAAAACATGTTAAAAATGGCTTGCTATTATTTCCGATAGCAATCCGGTCATAATCTTAAAGGCAAGTATTTCAAAAAGAAAACTTGACCTCATAACGGGAATTTATTCTCAGGCATGGTCTAATTTATGACCTTGCAAAGGCTTGTGATTACTTTGCATCACAAACCCTCCTTCCTATATTCCATAAGTGTACGTGTCAGTGCGCTTATGTGCTTAAATAAGAGAAATCTTATTTTCTATGGTGTTGTTTTTCATAAATAAAACATAAATATCTAAACTTCATCTGAAAATCATTTTCAAAGTCATTTGACCACTCAAACAACAACTACAGCTCTTTAAATATAAAACGGGTCATTATTTGAGGGAGGAAATGTCAAATATCTTCTTCATAAAATCAATATGTGATAAAGGAAAAAAGGTTTTTTTAAACAATAACGGGTTAACAATTAAAGGGAAGTTAATTAAGTTTGACTTATATGAGCCTTAACTGTTATGTATTTATGCCTTGTAGGGAGCAAATAGGAAAAATAAGTTGCTAGGAATAATAGTTAAAACTTTAAGGACTTAATGTGCAAATTGTTAAACTATATTATGCCTAGGAAAACTTAACTATGAAAAATGCATAAGATCTAGTAGTTCAGGGGGAATTTGTGTCAAACTCCCAAAGTTTTAACACAAACACCCCTTGCCCCGTTTCTAATACACACACAAACACACTCTTTAAAATTTTCCTTCCCTCCCACCTCTTATTTAAATCGTCAACCTCAAGAACACTCCAACCAGTTGATTTCAACGATTAAGGTAAACTAAAAAGGTGTTCCCCACATCCTAAACTATATATCTCTTAAAGGAATTAAGTTTTTACAATCTTTTGTGCTTGATAACCCTAAAACTTGATTTAGGGTTCATTGAAATCAAAGTGAAAACTAAAATTGATTGAGGGGTTTGGTTCGTCCAAGGGTGTATAACACTCGTTTAATTCAGTTTTGAATATGGTTAACGTATGATTGTATTTTGTTTGATTCTTGTGTGCGAAATTGTAGGAAAATGGGTAGAAATAGGAAATTTTGTTGGGTTTGTTGTTAGAAAGTGTTAGGTCCTTTCATTGTATACATTAGAACCTTAAAATCCTTTGTTTAAACGTAAATGAAAATTGTGTATGAGATTTATGTGATTTCGAGTTCATTTTGAGCTTTGTGGCAAATTTTATGGTTAATTCTTGTTGGATATGGTTCTAATAATGTTATGTGTTGATAGGATTCATGATTGAATGAGTTATGTTGTGTAAAAACACTAATTTTAAAACTTTCAAAACCAGAGGCGAATTAAGCACTTTTAATAGGAGGTGAATTAATCCTCCTTCAGGAGGCGAATTAATCCCCTCCTTCAGGAGGCGAATTAATTCTGTCTTTTGGAGGCGAATTAGTTGTCTATTAAGGAGGCGAATTAATTCCGTCTTCTGGAGGCGAATTAATTGTTTATTAAGGAGGTGAATTATTATCCCTTAAGGAGCCGAATTAGAAATTTCTCTTAAGGAAGCGAATTAGTTTGTTATCTTAAGGAGGCGAATTAGTGATACTCCTTTAGGAGGCGAATTAGTCATTTCACTTAAGGAAGCGAATTAGTCATTTCCCTTAAGGAGGCGAATTAGTCATATTCCTTTAGGAGATGAATTAGTCATCTTCTTTAAGGAGGTGAATAAGTCTTATCTCTTAAGGAGGCGAATTAGTCATATCTATTTAGGAAGCGAATTATTCTTTATGCTTAAGAAGGTGTATTAATATACTCCTGTAGGAGGCGATTTAAAACAAAATTTAGGAGGCAAATTAAAATTAGTTAATTTTGCAATCTAGACAACGTTTGATAAATGCCTGCCTGTCATTAAAACCATATGCCATATGCTGTCATGTATAAACTTGGTTATATATATAAACTGTATTGGCAAACTCTTAGCAGGATCATGACTTCTAAAGCTTAACAAATTAAACTAGACAATGCCCTAGTTGCTCCTGAGAACCGTCATGTCATTGGCAAATGCAACATGAGGATCAATCCAAGAATGAAGCCAAAGGAACCTACTTATCAAGTAGTGTTGGATGTCCTTGCTCTTACAACATGTTATCCCGCATTCCTTGTCACTACTGAAGTTCCAGTCATCTATATGCATCAGTTTTAGCCTACCGTCACCAAACATAAGACATCATATCGATTCAAGATCGACAACAAGAAGTTTTTTTGTGAATGTCGAAATGTTCAGAGATATTCTCAACATATGTCCAAGGATTCAGGGTCAAGACTTTGATGAACTCCCAACTGAAGAGGAAGCTATATCATTCATCCGAGAACTTGGTCATTCTAAAGAGATCAAGTACATTATTGATGTCATTGTTGATCATCTACACCAACCATAGAGAACCTTTACATCAATCATCAACAAATGTCTATGTGGAAAGGTATCTGGTCTTGATAAGATTCGACTTTCAAGAGTTCAAATCCTATATGGAATGTACTATAAGAAGAATCTCGACTTTGTTGCATTAATCTGGGAGGACTTGGCTTACCAGATTGATAACATAGATTCTAAGAAACAAGACAAGATGTTTTATCCTAGATTCACAATGATTATCATTCATCACTTCCTCGATAAAGATAAGTCCATCTCAATGAAAAACAGAACGTTCATGCACACTGCTCGTGATGATAGCTTACTGGGTACTGGTATGTGCTTAATTACACATACCATTCTCCATTAAAACGGACTTAAATGATTAAAAACGTACCAAAATACATCGTATTTGTATGTTTTGCATTTGTATTGTGCAGGAACGGATGATCCAAAAAGAAAGCCAAAATCAAACAAATCCAAGCACGGAATGGAAAAGACAAAGAAAAGGACAAAGTCTTGAGTCATCCAAGTGAAGAATATACAACTTGAGG
>BQNB010063903.1:2101-29094 GCA_026074375.1 Tanacetum coccineum | reverse complement strand
AATATTGGAAGCATCAAGGATTAATAAGCTCATTTAGCTTATTAAGCTTAAAGCTGTTGGTTTAGAGGCTAAGGTAGCCATTAGGTCTATGCTTTTAAGCCACTCACTCAACAAGAGTGGCTAGTGACTGAGATTACATAGATTCCAGGTTTCATCTTCTAAATTTCAGTCTAGCATACATTTGAGCTTAATCAATTTGCTTATTATTGTTTTTGTGTATGCTTAATCCTGCTTAATATTACTTAGTTAGTTTAGAGTTTTAAATGTTTTAAGCTGTTGTAGTTTAAATCCATTAAGTTTTCATTTCTTTTAAGGCTGTCATATAAGTAGGAAAAGCTAGGTGAGTAAGTAGCTTATTTCTATTAATAAGCTGTAGGTTTTATTGCTAAAGTAGCTTAATTAGACTAGTTTTAGTGTGAGTAGATATAAGGTTTTAAAATTTTTAGTTTTGACTTGTAAAGTCAACATTCTCCTGTCAAAACCTTTTGCATAGTTGAGTTAGGAGTTATAATCAAGATTTAAAGTGGTTTTAAGAATTAGTTTGTATAAATTCAAAGTTTAGAGTTTAAAATACTTGTCCTAGCACCAGGACAGTTTTAGGATTAAGAAGAATTTGTAGTTAAGTGTCTTCAAGGCATTCTAGAGTTCAAGCATAGTTAATTCAGGTTTAGATACATTTATAGTATAAAGAGTTCTAACTTCAAAAATTAGCTGCATTTGTGTTGATGCCAAGTGCATTAGCCATAATTAGGAAGTTAAAAGAAGTATTAACTGTTATTCTTATTCTCACTTTTTAAATAGCAAAAATAAGCCAAGTCGTAGGGTCTAATTTGTACTTTCTTAATAGTCTAAGGTTACCTGTTTTAACTAGAGTGTAAATTCTAGTTAGTTTTTCCGCCTACCTTTTACTTTCTTTCTTTTCATTTTACTCCATGTTTTTTGAGGTTTAATTTAAAATAGTTTTAATATTTTTATTTATTTTAGGTTTAAATAAAATTAGGGTTAGGTTTAATGGGAAAATTAGGATTTATTATTTTATAAAATTGGGCATTTTTGTTCATTAAATTTTTGCACATTTAAAGTAGTTAAAACAATTTTTTCTTTATTTTTCCCAGTTAAGTTTGTATTTTAGAATTTAAAATAGATTTTCTAGTTATTTCTTTTCTTACAAACAGTATGAAATACGAAAAAAGTGAAATTTTTTTGATTCTTTTTTTAAAATTTTCTTTTTAATTCTTAGTATTTTTGAAAAAATAAAATAGAAATTTTTAGTGGTAATTTTTAGAAAAAGTTTATTTTTAGTAAAATCATTTTTCTTTAGAAATTACATAATCAAATTCAAAAAATAGTTAAAAAAATTCTAATTCTTTTCCTCAAATATTCTTTTTAAATTTGTGATTTTTAGGTATAAAAATTTGTAAAGAGTAGTGCCTTTAGGATTTTAAAATTTTGTTTTAGCTACCATTTTTACTTTCGTGTATTAAATTCGTGCTAGTTAATGGTTTTAATTGTGCTATTTATATTGGTGTGTATTTAAAACTTCAAAAATCAACTGTACCTATTCTTGACTCGAATGAATTATTCCAATCTCAATTCACGACTTTGTTGGACCGACCGAGAAGAAAATAATTCCCGGTTAAAATAATATTACATATTGTGTTTTCTTTAGTGGATTTTATCCCTTTTATTTCGTTTGTTTGAGAAGTATATTCTGGTCAGAGAGATCATATAACAAATATATGGGGGTATTGACTTAACTTTTCTTCCCCATTATTCCGCGAAATAAATACGACCATGAATCCCAATCGCCCCAAAACAGTATTTACAAGGATAAGGACTTAGCAACCGCGTACTCAATAATTAACTTGGGTTAAAACAATAATGTACTAAAAGTGAGTACATATAAGGTGGGCTAAGGCTATTTGGGTGTAACGATTAGTTTAAGGGTGACAATGCTATTCATTAATAGTCCGAATTAACCAGAATATTACGAGAACCGTGAAAAAGGATAGGCTAAGAGGGTTGTACTAGGGGTATCTTGCACTAAAGGTGAGTGCATGACAAGGGTATGGTATAGTTATATGATCGGTGTGACCATTATAACAATTACAGGTGTAAAACATGGGTTAATCCTAATGCCTCTTATCAAGCAAATCCTAACACTTACTATGCGGTCTCGGGATGCATCACAAAAACAAGTTCTAGAATTTAATATACTACCAGTACACTCTCATAATCCTAAAGTAACCAATACCAATGTTCCAGAAAAGGCGACAAAACCACGCATACACATCCGTAACGACGGAATAGACACACATGATTGCTCACTCCTTAACTCGAATAAGTTAAAGGTATAACATCTAAGGGCGAACCTTACATTTTGGGGGTGGAATTTGAGGGTTTTTGTGCCAGTAATATAAATTCCTATCCATGAGACACTCTTAATACTTGGTTTTCGTCGGTATGTGTCATAAAAAAAATAAATTTGGGTCAAAATCACCTCTTATGCTATGTTTTGATATATTACCCATTATTTTAAGGACAAAGCAAATGGCAAATGAAAGAATAGTTTCTAAGGCTTATTCCCCCCCATACTTAAGTTGAACATTGTCCCTAATGTTCTATAAAGGTACCTGTAAAAACGAATAAAGGGATAGGAAAACAGGGAAAAGAATCTAGTACTCTCTTGGTTTGCTCAATAATGGAAGAGAAACATGCGATAATTGGTTAAATCGTCATCCAAGAATCATCCAATGAAACTTCTTAAGAATTTACAAGCTTCTTCTCATCAAATATAACCTGTAATCAAAGACAAAGACAACTATACCAAGCATAAAATGTGCGATATAAAAATATACATCATGAATTTAGGGTTTGACTCGATAAAGCAATAAAGATAGGATGAGAGAATTGTCAAACTTATTGGTTTTGCAGGTTTATAACAGAAGATTACATATTTCAAATGTTATGCAAGTTTTATTTTCAAAAATAATTAAAATCTTTAAGTTTTCTGGACCTGGGCGTTTGACGCTGTTAGGAAAATCCTGACTCCGTCACAGGTGTCGTGGTGACGGCGTCGCATGTAAATCATCACGTCGTCTCCACGTTCTGTGAAAACAAATTTTTTGTTTTTGATGAAAAATTTCCTTCATTTGAGTCCATAAGTCAATTCCTGTACAAATAGCTGCATAAAACCTAAGATTTAACAATTTACTCATATGACTCAAAACTGACGTGAATTAATATAAATAAATTATTTAACATGCTTGAACTTGGTTCAAAAACCAGATAGATTCCCCTACACTTATTTTTTGCAAAATACTTTTGATTGAAATTAAGACGAGGTTAAAACAATACAAAGCATGATTACAAGATAGAGTTCGAACATGATAAACAAACTATAAAGAATTAAAACACACAAGACATTAATTAAGCTAATTCATAATAAAAATATTCGGAACAAGAGTCAAAGTATTCAAGCCCTAGAAACTATTACAAACCATAATTGTTCGAATGACAAGGGATGAAAATAACAATGGGATGAAACAAGAGTGATCAACGGGAACCTTCCTGAGGAGGGTAGGGGCGGTATGTGTAGCCGAGAGGCATGTATCCCTGATAGCCATAAGGAGGGTAGTCGGCTTCGAACCCAGGAAATGGATCAATCTGGAGGTGTGGCTCAAGGTTGTCGCGAGTCGACATGTGCTGGAACTAGCGAACGGTGTGATCATACATCCAGTGAGCTCGTTCATTCTACTGCCCCATCCAAGCGTCAATCCTTCCCCAACGCTCATCTTGCTGATCCATCCAGCGTGCCTGGCGGACTTGCCAATCACCTTGGCTCATGTTACGGTAGATGTCCGCGGAGCCCCTAACTCCTTCGTTTCCCCCTTCCCCATCGCCTTCCTCATCATCACCTTAACCTTCCTCCACAATCCCTTTAGTAGCCGGCTAACAACACTCACCCTCGTGGAGTTCCATGATGACTCCCATCTTAACCAATGATGTTTTCTTAAAAACATGTGGAGGGGGCTCATGGTTCAACACACTTACCATTTCATTGGTGAGCAAGCCAAAGGACCGAGCTATCCTTGTCACAAACATCCCCCCGAAAATCACACTCTTATCCCTTACGCTCTTCAGGTACTTGGCGAACGAATAAGGGATGTTACAAACAACCCCTTCCCCAAAGATGCAATAGAGATAGAATAAGTCAATCTCGGTGACACGATTGGTGGTTTCCTTCCTACCCGTAATGGTCATCGTGATGCACCGATGAGCAAGCTTGATCCTTGGGTTCCTAATAGATTGTGCTTTTGTGTTTCCCACATTGAACATGCCGTCACCAATACTAGGCCAAAATGAATGAGTCAAACGAGTAGCATTGACCGTTTATGCATTTCTTAAACCACTAAGTGTTTCAATATCTCTAGATTCCCCCTCGGAGTATAAACCAACCCTCCATCCAAACTCGAGGAGGGACATTTCCCTTTCCACTCCTCCCAACCTAAATGTGACACCTGTGTATAGTGTTTCATACCTACAAGGGGAGGCGTCAAACTCAAATGAAGCAAAGAATTTGCGAATAAGCTCGCGGAAGTTGGGCTCGTTGATTTGAAAAAAGTTATTGTGATCCAGAGAAGGTATCGGTGTTGATGAAGTCAAAGAATGGCTGAGCAAGACCTTTGTTGGGGAGAAACTCCCAATCAACAACATCACCGGAGTGAATAGAGTGCCCAGCGAAGTTGTTATAGTTCATTTGATGGTTTCCATTATCGAACAATCCAAACTTTTAAACCCTTTCTTCCATTGTTTCTTCGCAAGATGAGGAGGCTTGCCCCCTAGTGCTCCTAGCTCTTTTGCTCATTGCATATATTGAAGTTAAAACAAGAAACGAGAGGAGTTAGAGGGCGAGAATTAAGCTGAGTGTTTGTTCAGATGGTGGCGAGGGCGTCACGAATAACATGCGACGCTGTCACAGAGGGTCTGTTTCAAAAAAATGTTTTGCGAGGGAAAACTAAGCTATTTTCCGATAAACATGTTCCCAAACACCCCCTTAACATCAGACCCACTTTGAAAATTCAAAAAATTAGAGTTATCAATTCTAAATCCGAGTTGTTTTTGCAAAAGTGTTGATTTCGGATGATTCCATACTTAAGGTAATAACAAACTTCTTAGATTGGTATCCAATTATTCCTTACTTCAATCAATTGGGTACGAATCAAACTAGGGGAATCAATCAATAGAATAGATTAGAAATCGATTAAATGAAACCGTAATAGTACGAGGAATGATTTACTTACCGATGAATGATCATTGGATAGCCGGAATTGAGTTTGGGATTGATGAGGGTGGCTGTTGGTTGCTTGTGGTTATGAAAAGGGGAAAGGGGGATTGTGATGGGTTTTATAAGTTTTAGACCCGGATCGTCGTGACGGCGTCACGAGGAATTTTTCACTTTGGATCCTTGTTGTTTTAGGAATTTCAAAATTGCAGCCCTTGACTTCCTTTAAAGGAAAGATCGTGTGTCTTTCCTCCCGGGTAGAAATGAATTTGAAATCCACGAAAGTATTTTGTTTGATGCTTGAATATCAAGTATTTTTGTTTTTGATTTCTAATTCTAAAAACGCAAAGGGAAGCAAGAAAAAGCAAGCAATCAATTAAGACAATTAATGATTAAAGCTAAAAACGTTAACGGAGAAACTAAAACGCGACTTAAAAAACCTAAATTAGACAAATTTTAACCCTAAAAACACAAATTATGACTTTTTAAATCCTAAATGACTTAAAATAATTTTCAGAAAAGAAATTATATTTTTTTGATTTTTATTTTATTTATTATGAATTAAAAACTATTTTAATCTAGAAAATTAACTAAAAATACTAAACTATTTTATAAAAATTTAGAAAAATTACAGAAAATACTTTAAACTATTACTAATGCATAAAAATAAAACTGCTAAAATAGGGCTTATAAATAAGCCTAGAAAAATCAAATAAGCTAGAAAAGCAAAACTGGAAAAAATGCCTTTAAGAAATAAATGTTGCAAGATATGTTTGAAAAAGTCCCAAGGGCAGATGGTAAGGGTGTTGTGTGTGTGAAGGAGAGGTCACAGGTTCGACCCCTGTGACCTTTCTTTTTCACAAAATATTTTTTTTTCTATTTTTCTTTTTACACAGCTAAACTACCAGTCAAAATAAGCAATTTTAATAAAAGCACTATTTCTGAAAACTACAAATAAGCTAGGAAAAGCTTAAAACAAAGCTGAAAGTTTGTAACTATACTAACCTAAATCTAATAAGCAAACTGTTTTGATTTATAGACTCAATAAGCCAAAGAAAAAGCAAATAAGCTGAAAACTAACAACTACCAAGACCTAATAAGCAAATGTGAAAAGGTTTTAACCAACAAAATGAGTTGAAAAACTCTTATAAGCTGAAATGGATTCTGACTAAAACAAGCAGTTGTAAATAAAAAATGGCTAACTTTGAGCTAAAATTAAGACCTAATAAGCACTTGGAAATAAGTAAAGACTGAAAACAGATAAAATTTACCATCCACAAAACACATAAAAACAAGAATTAGGAAAATTAGTTTAGAAATAAGCTAGAAAAAGGATTTGAAAAAGTGACAGATTACACTAAACTATGTTTTTGGATTTTTTAAGTTTTTGTGAATGCTAAAATGCTAAATGCAGTCCTAATTATAAGCTAGTAAATGATGTTTAGAAAACTTAAAAAGCTAAAACAAATGAAGTTTAGACTACAAATAGATTATTCTATCAATTCCAAACTTAAAAACAACTTATAGCTAACCTAGATTTGAAGATTGAAAACTGACTTTAAACTTTGAAAAATGATGACAGATTATGACTTAACCTCAAATGACAAATGCACTCTTAAACTAACTTTATTCTACTGCATTAAGGACTCAAAACAAGTATGAAAACACACCTAAATGCCATTAATCAAGTTCTAATCAAATAAGCCAAAATATTAAACTCAAAACACCCAGATTAAAACAATTCATAGATTAAACCTTAACTTTGATATTTGAACTTTTAAAAGCTTTTTAAAACTGACTTATAGACTAACTTTAAGCTAGTTAAATCTGATTAATAGGCTAAAGTGGCTTAGGCATCACTAACAAGTGTTAGTGCTGCTTGTGCCAAACACCCATTTAAAATATGAAAACTCATTAATAAGCCAAAACAAACTCAAATAAGCTAAGAATATGGAAAACATATTAAGCACTTACTATTTTAAGGACATATAAGCATTAACCTAACAGAAATAAGCACTAATTGATAAGCTACTATTAATAAGCAATTTTGACTAATAACTAGCAGTATTAACTCTAAAAACTTTAAAACTTAATTCAAACTCCTACTAAGCTAACATTTAAACATTTTAAGATAAAATAAGACATACTAAGCTCAGATAAGCAATTAATAAGCAGACATAAGTAGATAAGCAGTGTGATAAACTGAATATGAAAATAAGCTAAAAAATGAAATAAGAGTTGTACCTTGATTCCAGCTAAACATGAATCTAAATTGTTTCTAAGAGCTTAAATCTACAAGCTCTAGCTTGTTTGCACAAGCTAGTAAGGTCCAATAAGCCCATCCATTATTGGCTTATCATCCAAATTAAAAGCTGAGGTATTTTAGAGAGGAATTATAGTGAATGTCTAAACTCAGTTAAGCTTTTGGAAGCTTAACTGAGTATAAGCAAGCTTATGTAGTAATTGAGAGCTTAAAGAGCTTATTAGACTGAATTTGAGCTTATTTAAACCATAAGTGCATTAAGTAAAGTCAATGAATAAAAAACGAATTAAAATCAACACAATTTTATTAATAATCCAAACGTTTACAATACTTTGAAAAGAAAATTTACATGAAAATTAAACTTATAAGCTACTAAATCGCTACCTAATTACTAAAAAGCTTTAGCTACAACTACCCCCTTTAACTATGTGTGTGGAGGCCTCCTTTTATAGTGAGGAGTGGAAGGATCTAGAGCCTTGAGACGCTCCCCAATCTTCAATCTCGACCCTTCAATCATAACCATCTTCAATCCATCAATTTAGCATCGTTGGATCAAGTACACGTCCAATCAACTAATGATATTGTGTAGGATTGCCATCGTGGACTTGGGAATGTCAGATGTGTCAACCGAATCTTTCTAGAAGCACTTTGAGCGTGGGATTGGGAGGCTTTTACCCTGCGTATGATTTGTACTGTGTGGGTGAAATGAAAAGGGAAGGAAGGGGATAGTTACACAGTAACTTTGACTCGTCCCTTTTATTGTTTGACTTGGACTTATGAAAATGTGTTAGGCCTTTTGACTTATAATTAGGCCAAAATTAGACTTATAGGAAATGGATTTGGACTTAAGTTTTATAAATGGGTTTTAGGCTTTAAGGTTTAGGTAAAATATATTAATGGGCTGATCCGACCCATTAAAATAGGTACGGGTTGGCCCATTAAAGATAAATACGCCTTCGGCTTTGATTTCTCGTACTCTTTTCATTCCCGTGCTCGGTTTTGTCCGTTTTGCTTCATTTTTGTCCTTTTTTTGACATATCCGTTACCTACATGACATTAATTACCAAACACACATATATAATGCATTTTTCATATATTTTTGGTCTTTTTAGCTCATTTTAGTAAGGAAAAATGATATGTGATTAAACACATATCAGGGATCGTGATGGGTTTTATGAGTTTTAGACCCGGTTCGTCGTGACGGCGTCCTATTTTAACCGTGACGGCGTCACGAGGAATTTTTCACTTTGGACCCTTTTTGTTTTAGGAGTTTCAGAATTGCAGCCCATGACTTTCTTTAAAGGAAAGATCGTGTGTCTTTCCTCCTGGGTCAAACACACGGTTGCTCACTACGTGTGTAAACGAGCACTAGGGAGAGGGATCACGTTTGATGAGGTCGTTAACCATGAAGGTGCTGTCGTTTTGAGTAGGCGGTTGAATGGTTAGGGAATTGCTCAGGCTGTGATGGGACTGATTAGTCCTTTCTCCAGGCTTAAACCTAAAGGTATTCTTCTGAGGTTCAGGCGGATTCGAGGGAATTATTCGGACATGTCTTATGCATAGAAGATTTGTAGGAAATGTCTTCTTCTCGAGGTTTTCTAAGAGGTCACGTTTAACACCGTTCTCCAGGACCTTGGTGTCCGGATACTTTATGATTTTCTCGATCTTCCTAGGTTTATTTTTGTTTTCCTTTATCCTTTCCTTAAGTCTTCTCGCGACTTCCGAAGAGAATTCCATGAATTCTTCTGCAATAGCTCGCATGTAATCTTCGAGTTGCCTGACCCTTTCTTCTTGATCGAGGATGAAGTTCATCACAATGTGCTCAAATTATTCTTGACGTGATGTCTCCAAGGGTGGTCGATACATTTTGTTGGTTGTTAACCGGAATATGCTTTCGCTTTCTCCCTTTAACGAGATTGCGTCCTTCATAAGCGTATTGACTTTACGCTCCATGATTCCAAGTAATTGTTCGATGTCGGAATTTTTGTAATTAAGGCTCACTTCATCCTAGATGAAGGCATCATTCCACCCTTCGTTCTCATATTGGGCCAGCCTCTCGATAGTAGCCCAGGCTTCGTCCGGCCTTAGTTTTCTAAGTCTCCCGCCTGCTGCATAGTCAATGCCCTTCTGAGTGGTGCCGTCGACATGATCGTAGAAAATTTGAATTTGAAGCCAACGATCGATGCCATGATGAGGGACTTTTTGTAGTAAGTCCTTGAAACGAGTCCATGCTTCGGATAGAGATTCTCCATGATGTTGTTGGAACATCAGGATATCATTGCGGAGTTTTGCGGTCCTTCCTGGTGGAAAGAATTGAGCAAGGAGTCGGGTAGTAAGATCCTCCCATGTGGTGACAGATCCTGCTGGAAGATATTCAAGCCAATTGCTAGCTTGATCGCGAAGGGAAAATTGAAATAAACGCAAACACGTTCTTTCCCTATTTTCACCGTCAAGGTCAAGTGAGTCCACTAGTTTTAGGAAATCCTTGAGGTGTTGGTTTGGATCCTCGGATCAAAGTCCGTGGAATGAGCATCCATTTTGCACCAACCGGATGGTGTCGGATCTAAGAGGTACCACGTTGTTCCCTATGGGGAGCTTGCTGGTATTCCTATAGCCCTCGTGGCTAGGTTTGGAGTAGTCTCCTAGAATGCGGATAGGATTCTCGTCTCCCATGGTGGTTGACGAGAATGGGTTACGAAAGAGATAACACAAAGAACAGATAGACTACGAGAAAGCTAATATGCGGAAATTAAATCTTACGTGAAAGGATTCAAGCAAGTACAACTAAGCTAAACTATGATCAAAACCTAACTATTCCCCACGTAGCGGCGCCAAAAACTTGTTACGGTTATCGTAAGGGACTTCTACAAGAAGTTTTACAACTCCCTAGGCAGTGTACCTAACCGTTGTAGTGTAGTATAGGCAAGACTCGGGGGTTGTTATTGTTCTCTAGGGGAATAGGTTGGGAAGGCTTGATCATGGTCTAACAGAATTCTAAGGGTTGAGAGAAGATTCTTTTTGTATTTTTATGTTTATAGGAAAGCAGGTAAATCATATATTTGAGAGGTTTGGTTGGTTTTAGCTATTAAACTAAATATAAACTACGCTACTGGTGATAACAATATAATAAAAGATTGTGTTTATTTAATCATGTATTACTCCCTAGATTGCTTCTCATAGTGTTGTTGCTTTGCCACACTTGTGATGATCTATGTAATTATTTCCTAAGTCATGAACGAATTACACGAACCCGCCATCTATTTAATATTCCGTTAAGGCAACGAACAAGTAAGGTAGTATGAAGACTATTACAAGGCCCCTAAGATTATATTAAATGCATGTGAAATATATTAAGAGTGGATCAACCATATAAGGGTCAAGGTAGTATGAAGACTGTTACCCGATGGCATCCTTTCTACACAATCATGTTTTCCTATACATATCAACAACGATACAGACAAAAGCTGGTTTTCTAAGACCTAACATGCATATTCATCACAAGAAGCAACACCACTAAGATCTACATCCTAGGTTTCATACAATCATAAATAAACACGATAGAAGGTTTAGCCAAGCATATTAAAGATAAAGTAAGAACATATAAGAATCACACAACAAGACATATTGAATGATTAAGACAGTCTTACTTGATTAAAACATGAATTTAAGAAAGTACAATAGGGTTTTGAGGCCATAAAATCGTCCTTAACAGCTGCTAAATGAACTAGGGTTCGTCCCTTTCTTTTATTCTAAAGTTACACTCTTAAAACCCTAAAAACGGATTTGTATTTATAGGAAAATCGCTACGACAACGTCGCATGTTAATCGTGACGCCATCATGAATAGAATATTCTAGATAATGGTCTGGGTCGTACAATCTGACACCGTCTGGAAATCTTGTGACGTCGTCTTGAGATGGGTTGTGACGGCGTCACGTGTAATCTGTGACGTCGTCTCTAGCTTTTGAGTAGAAATTATTGAGAGATGTTGGTGTAAGTTCGTAGTCTTGTCCGTTTCTTCTCCAAATGAGCCCAAGTCACGTGTATTTCCTTCAAATGCCTTCCAAATGCTAAATACCTAAAAATGAACAATTAAGTACCTATTTTGGGCTTAAATGCACGATTTAGGGGGTTAAACTACCCCAAAAAAGTGTATAAAATGACACCTCATCATAGGATTGTCACTGTTTTGGGGTTTTGTCTTGAAGGATTAGATTGCATTCGATGGGGTTTTGTTGTTGATGGATATGCAGTGAAACTGAAAGCCCTAATTTTGTTGAATAAGGGATAAATACAGAGGTTTTGTTTTGTTTTGTTGTATAAATTATTGATGGATTTGATCTGATTTAATTTCTTTGTGTGTTTTTATACGATTGTTTGGAGCCTGTTTTTTGCTAGTATGAAATTTTGGGTCTGGGGCTGTTTAAGCTTATATAAGCCGAAAGGTTTTTGTTAATACAAATAATGTCTAAAAATGTTATTTATATTTTTCGACCTCTCAACGTTTTGATAATAACAAAATGTAAAAACGTTTACAATAAAAATAAACATTTACAAATTATTAATCGTAAAATTCCATTTATAGGATTAATCACTTAAGGTATGTACAAACAAATCATTAAGCATGATTAGTGATCAAGAAAATATTTCTTTCTTAACCATTACATTTTCACAAAAGTATTTCTACAAAATAAATATACAAAAATACTTTTTAATAAAAGAAAATGTTTTATTTAAATAATAAAATTTGAATCTGGTTTCCCCCCCAAATGAAAGCTTCTATACCAGATACAACCTTCCCCACAAAAAGACAAAAACAGGAGCGTACTCTAGTGGTTGCCCCCTTATAGGCTTGGCGGCCCCCAGATATATCTGGGACCACCCGGACCGCCACCAGCTAGCCGTTTGCACTATTTCCAGCTGAAAAACCGACCTCTTTGCATGATTTTTTCCAGTCTTTTTTCTCTCTCTAAAAACCTTCTTTCTCTCACTAAATCTCTTGATCACTAACGTTGTTTGATCTTGTTTCAAGTGATCCAATCTCTTCTTCTCATCTCTCCTCTCCTCTCTATCAAGTGCAAGAGAAGAACATTCGTATTTGCCAAGAAACGAATTGTTGTAGTCTGGTGACTTCTCCTTCTTTCTTCTAAATACCAAATCTCTATCTTGATTATCTTGTGTAGTTATGTAAATCGGATAGTGTATAAATCCGATAGTGTAGATCTCGTGATTGTGTATTACTAGTGAAGTGATAGATTGGTTCTAGCTAAGATTAGGACTCGACATTTAGCTTAGTGTTAGAAAATAACGTAGGCGATGTGTAAACAGTTTTCTCCGCCTAAAGGGAGCTTGTTGACATAATGAAATCTCGAGAAGGATACTCGGGGAGTGGAGTATGGCGAAGAGGAGCTTCGTAGCCGAACCACTATAAATATTAGTGTCTTGGTTTGATTGTTCCTTCTCTCATCTCTTTATATTGTTGTGATTGTTATTTATTATTTGATTAGTTGTAGCTAGTAGATATGTACATTGTTGGTTCATATTGTTGGTTGGTTGAACATATACTCGGATCTAACAAATTTTAGAAGTAAAATTTTAAAACATCAATTAACCTGGAAACTATTCAACCCCCCTCCCCCTTCTAGTTTCCATAATTTGTATCAAAAGCTAAGGCCACTCAATATTTTTAAAATATATTGTATTTTAAAGCTTGGATCGATTTATAGATTTTGACAAATATCTAGAAGGGAAATCCATGCAAAGACCACCACTTTTTGAAAGTGATAGTTTTATTTATTGGAAAAATAGATTCGAGACATATGTTAAATCAAAAGATCTTGATCTTTGGCATGTTATTACTAACGGTTATTTTCAACCTATTTAACAAAATCCGAAAACCAAATTAGATGAGGTTATCCCTTTTGAAAAACAAACTGATGATCTTAAAAAGAAGCTTGCGAAAAATAACGAAGCCAAAATGGTTATTTACAATGCTTTGCCAAGAAAAGAATATGAAAGAATTTTTATGTGTAATACGTATTTGGAAAACTTTATTAATCACCCATCAAGGTAATAACTAATTCAAAAATAACAAGATCGATCATTTGGTACATCAAAATGAACAATTCATCATTTCAAAAGATGAATGAATAGATAGTGCTTTTGCTAGATTTAATACTATTATTACTAGTCTAAAAGCTCTTGATGAAGGTTATTCTAGCAAGAATTATGTTAGGAAGTTTCTTAGGGCTCTACATCCTAAATGGAGAGCAAAGATCACGGCGATTGAAGAGTTGAAAGACTTAACATCACTATCTCTTGATGAACTTATCGAGAACCTCAAAGTTCATGAAATGATCATCCAAGAAAGTTTCCGAAATAGTCAAAGCTAAAGGAGAAAGGAGATCTCTCGCTTTAAAGGCTAAGAAGGAATCTAGTGATGAGGAGTGTTCGACTTCTGGAAGTGAAGACGAAGAGTACGCCACGACGGTAAGAGACTTCAAGAAGTTCTTTAAAAGAAGAGGAAGATTCCCGAGACAACCTCGTAACGACAAAAAGACATCCCAAAGAAGTCGAGATGACAAGAACGGTAAAAGTGATAGAAAATACTTTAGATGCGGTGATCCAAATTATCTTATTGGAGAATGCCCAAAACCACCAAGAGACAAGAACCAAAGAGCATTCGTCAGAGGTTCTTGGAGTGATAGCGGTGAAGAAGATGATGAGAAGGTCAAAGACGAGACGTGTCTCATAGCTCAAGCATCAAATGAGGTATGTTCTAATTCCTCTTACTTTAGTGATTAAAATTCATCAATAGACGATTTATCTCTAGCTAATGAATATGATAAATTATGCAAAACGAGCCTAAAAATAATCACTAAGAACAAAAGATTAAAAGCTACTAGAAATAGCTTAGAAAAGGAGCTTAGCAAATTAAAAAAAATTTGTCCAAACTTGAGAAAAACAAGGGAGTTGATCTCGAATGTACCAAGTGTCAATTACTTAAAATTTAGAATGAAAAACTCAAAGAAGATGCTCTTAAACTAACTAAATTTGAAAAGAGCATGCATTGCTTAATGAAATGTTAAGCAATCAAAAACCCTCTGGTGATAAATTAGGTCTAGGGTTTAATTTATGTGAAGCATCAACTAGTAAGACTAAGGAAATAAAATTTGTGAAAGCTTAGAAAAAGGCGTCTTCTGATAGAGGTCTCATAAATATGGACGACCTCCATATTGTACAGGCGGCTCCCAAATAAATTATGGGACCGCCAGTCATCACGCCTGGATCTGAGAAAAGTGTGTCTTTTTAGAAATCTATTTTGGGTCCTAGACCAAAACACATAATAGTAAACAATGTCAAAGTTCCTGTTGCTAGTGATGATGAAGTTAAACAATTTTATAAGCCATTGTCAAAACCCAGAGTTGGATTTTCAAAACCAAACTTTAGATCAAAAACTCCACCTCCTAGAAGAGTCAATAATAATTACCCTCGTCCTAAAACAGCGCAATCAAATAGGAACGTTGGTCGACAAAACCAACCTCATGGCTTTCCCGTAACTTGGAACAATTTCCAACGTCAAAGTTACATGCCATGGGAAATGTGTCTTCCATTTCTACATCCCAACCACTTGCAGCAAATGCAAGGGATGTTTAGCACTAACAACTTTGGACCCATGAGATATTGGGGACCAAATGTTTGAGTTATTGTCCTATATAAATAGATATGCCTTGGAGTCGACTTGGAACCCCATGAATGGATTAAAGATAGTGGATGCTCTAAACACATGACGGGTAACCAAAATCTCTTCTCCACTTACAAGGCATACAGTAGTGGTAATGTTATTTTTGGTAGTAATCTTCGCGGTAACATCATTGGCAAAGGTACGATTTCTAAGGACTATCTCAATATAGATAATGTAGAACATGTTGATAATTTAAGATTTAACTTGCCAAATGTAGGACAAATATGTGGTAATAAGTGTAGAGTAACTTTTTCTGAACATGATAGCGGAATTACTAAGGATGGTAAGGTTATAGGTAGAGGTATTAGGAAGAAAGGCTTATATGTGATGAAATTAGGAAATAAGCCAAAAGACCAAATTTGTCTTGCAACGATTGATGAAAACTCCACATTGTGGCATAGGAGATTAGGTCACGCTAATATGAATCTCATTCAATAGTTAGCATCTAAGGAATTAGTTAGAAACTTACCTAAGCTTAAGTTTGATCAACACTTCTGTGATGCTTGCAAAATTGGAAAACAAGCGCACACTAGTCACAAAGCTAAGAATATAGTCTCAACGACTAGATGCTTAGAACTCCTTCATATGGATCTATTCGGTCCATCCACCGTACGAAGTTATGGAGGAAACCGCTACACCTTAGTCATAGTAGATGACTACTCTAGGTATACTTGGACTAGATTCCTTAAAGATAAAACCGAAGCCTTCGATCAATTCGAAATATTTTGTAAGAAAATTCAAAACCAATTAGGATGTACAATAGTGTCAATAAGAACCAACCACGATAGAGAATTTGATAATGAAGTGAAATTTAGAGAGTTTTTAATACCAATGGAATTACACATAACTTCTCAGCTCCACACACTGCTCAATCAAATGGCGTGGTTGAAAGGAAAAATAGGACACTTCAAGAAATGAGTTGGACTATGTTGAATGAGCAATCGTTATCACAAAAGTTTTGGTGTAACGCCGTAGATACTTCAACATACATTCTCAACCGAATCCTAATTAGAGCCATCCTAGGAAAAACACCTTATGAACTCTTGAGAGGTAGAAAACCTACTCTTGATTATTTTAGAGTGTTTGGAAGCAGGTGCTTCATTTTAAACCCTAAAGACTACCTCACTAAGTTTGACCCAAAGTCATACGAAGGTGTCTTTTTAGGTTACTCCCGAAATAGTAAAGCGTACATCATCCTTAATAAACACATTAGGAAAATCAAAGAATCACTCAACGTGACATTCGATGAAACTCTTCCACCCTCTAAGACATCACCCTTGGTGGATGATGACTTAGATGAAGAAGAAGCAATTAAGGTTGCCAAAAAGAAAATCATAGAAAATGACATTAAGGATGAAACTTTAGAGATTGACGAAGTAGTCAATATTAAGGAATCTAGAAACCACCCATTAGAAAATGTCATAGGCAACCTTAACCAAAGAAATCTTAGGTCACAAGCCCAAAACCAAAGTAACTTCTTTGTTTTATATCAACTATAGAACCTAAGAATGTAAATGAAGCCTTAACGGATGAAAGTTGGATAATCGCTATGCAAGAAAAAATAAATCAATTCATTGCTAACGATGTTTGGGAGTTAGTTCCACAACCTAGGAATATGACAATCATATAAACTAAGTGGGTGTTTAGAAATAAGTTAGACGAGAACGGTATTGTTTCTCGAAATAAGGCTAGGTTAGTTGCTCAAGGCTATAATCAACAAGAGGGCATCGATTATGATGAAACTTATGCCTCAGTTTCTAGACTTGAGTCTATTAGAATACTATTAGCTTATGCTTGTGCTTTAGATTTTAAGCTATTCCAAATGGATGTAAAAAGTGCATTCCTGAACGGTTTTATCAATGAGGAGGTATACGTGGCACAACCTCCAGGATTTATTGACTTTGAAAAACCGGATCATGTTTATAAACTTAAGAAAGCTTTATATAGTCTTAAACAAGCACCCAAAGCTTGGTATGATAGATTAAAAGCTTTTCTTATTAAACATGAATACAAAATGGGAATGGTAGATAACACACTTTTTACAAATAAGAAAAGTTCAAACCTCATCATCGTTAAAATATATGTCGACGACATTATATTTGGCTCGACTTGTTAAGACATGTGTGATGAATTTGCCAAAATCATGCATGAAGAGTTCAAGATGAGCATGATGGGTGAACTCAACTTCTTCCTTGGATTACAAATAAAACAAATGGAAGATGGTATCTTCTTTAATCAATCTATATATATTAAAGAAATGCTTAAGAAATTTGGCTTAGAAGATTCTAAAGCAATGAAAACCCCCATGTCCTCTGATACTAAACTCACGAAAGACGAAGAGTGTGAGTCGGTAGATATTACCAAGAATCAAGGCATGATAGGTAGTTTATTATACCTAACGACAAGTAGGCCCGATATCATGTTTAGTGTCTGCCTTTGTGCCTGCTTCCAAGAGGTTCCCAAAACTTCTCATCTTGAAATGGTTAAGCGTATCTTCTGATACATTAAAGGCACTACGCACTTAGGATTATGGTATCCTACGGGGAACGGCATAGAAACAGTAGTATATGCCAACTCTGATCATGCGGGAGATTATGTGGACCGAAAGAGCACTAGCGGTATTTGTATGTTCGTGGGATGTTGTTTGACATCTTGGTTCTCGAAGAAACAAACCGCTCTTGCTATACCCACTATCGAAGCCGAATACGTAAGCACCGAAAAGGCATGTCAACAAGCACTATGGATGAAACAAGCTCTTATCGACTACGACGTTCGACTTGATGACGTCCCGATCATGCGCGACAATAAAGGCGCGATTGACCTTAGCAAAAACCCGGTGCAACACTCTTAAACTAAACACATCGAAATTCGTCACCACTTTCTTCGTGATAATGTCCATAAAGGACATATCTCTATCGAAAAAGTGTCGTCCGTCGACAACATCACTGATATCCTTACGAAACCCCTTAAACGTGAATCGTTTAATTATCTTCGTCTTGGTTTAGGAATGATGGAACACATTCCATAAATTGTGTTAGTCCGCTTCTCCTTCTTCTAGTCTTGATTCTAGTCCGCGTTCCATTCCGCGTCGTGAAAATTTAACAACTTCATCCGAAGCTTGTTAAATATTTTTAATTCGCAAAATGCAAATTAATTAGTCACTCTTCCTCGTAAATTCGTGTCAAAATTTAAAAGTCCAAAAACCTGTAATACGGACGGCCCCCATATCTCAGGCGGCCCCAAACCCTTTTCGGGTGGCCCCCTGATCGATATGGGACCGCCACCAGCAGACGTCTAATTTTTAAAACTTAACAAAAATTTTCAAAACACAAAGCCAAACACACCCTTCCTTACTGGTGCGACGAACACAAAACCAAAACTACCAAAACTCAAAATCAACCACCTAAACACTAATTGAAGATCAAATCAACACTAACAATCATTCCTAACACCACAAAGATCATCAGTTGTAAGTCATTGCATCTATTTTCATTCCAATTTGTGTCTAGGGTTCATGTTGAACAAAAATTCAAAATTGGGGATTTTTCATTTTTATTGCAATTGTGTATAATTAGGACTACCAGAATACAATTTAGAACTAATATGCTTCCCGTAGACATAGGACTTGCAAGATTGAAGTATGTTTTGTCAAAATTTGTTTTCGCACAAAACCTTAATTTTATTTCTAAATCACTCACGTTAGGATCACAATAAAATTATTGTTATGCATTGTTAATACACTCTAAAAACGTTTTTGTATACATGCATAATGATCTCATAAACAAAATTCGAGATACATAATTCATATGTATTTTTCGACATGTTTGGATGAGTAAAATTAAATTAAGGAGCGTTTGGGTTAACTCTTATGTTTTTATTTCTAGGTCGAGTTAACCATTACTCCACATTTGTTGCATATAGGCACACAATAATTATTTGTCTAAAAGTTATTGAAAATTATAAAGGATACATACTAAAACATTCTTATTAATGATAGGTGAAAAAGAATGTATCAAGATGAACACAAAAACTCACATTTCTTTAACTACAAACAAATCTTACCCACCTAATCACACCAACTCTTCTTAAAAATCACCATATTGAAAAATGCCTTGTCGACTTATTCATAAAGGAAGAATTGTTGACAAAACATTCGATTTCAAAGGTATCTTAGAAAAGAACCTAAACAAAACTGGATTTCAAACCCTCCTTTATTTAAAAGGAAACTTATATCTAAAATTCACGTATGAATTTTATCAAACTTTTGAACTTACTCTAGTAGGTGATCTTTGGATCATACTGTTTGAAATAAATGGTAAACGAGTTGGTGCATTATTTTGAGATTTTGGAACACTACTCCAACAAAAGATCCTCTCTATACCAAATTAACCCATCCAACCTCAATCATATACAATATAACTAAGAAACGTCTCAATGATTTCAAGTTTGTACTTGAGGATCCATATAATATTTTCATCGAAGAGAATTGTCCTAATCTCAAAACAGCACATCTTCTCATTCATGAGAACATCATATGTACCGTTGATATTGACAAAAATCTTTTATCAGCATGTGAAGCCTATATGCTCTTCTGCATTACTTCCTCCACACCCTTCAACATCTCTCATTTCATCATAAATCGAATAAATAACATCAAACATCGTTCCAACGGCATCTTGACATACGGACTTTAAATATCTATACAAACTAATCGAATTCTCTCCAAATCATCATAAATTTATCTCCTGTCCTATGACAATGAATCCTTTATTTAATACCTCAACTGATAAAATTCCTGAAGATGTTCGATGTGCACATCATAATCATCACACGTAAACTTGATGTAGCAACGTAACACGAGTTCTTATTAGGACTATCTTACCGGTAGAATTAAACTAGATATTATTATGATATATTCTAGTGCATGTATAACTTCATTTAAATCATTATTGCTTGCTATATGACCTTTCATGGATTTGTATGTGATTTATATGCGTCTACCTAGCCCCAATGCATGCATTTTTTTACTAGAATATGTGATTCTTGAAAGATGGAAAATGCTACAATCTTCCCTCTAACCTTCTTATCCTTGGGTTATTCTGAGAAACAAGGGAAATATGAAGAATTTCGTAACTCTCCAGAAAATGGCCCCCAAAAACATTCGGCGGCCCCCTAATATATATGGGACCGCCCCATGTTTATGGGACCGCCAATAGAAGGAGTCACGAGATTCTTCTTGTTTCCTCTTTTTCAACATCCTTGTCCCTATCTACTCTAGCCACAACTACTCTTTCTCAAAATAAACCAAACACCTTTTAGATGTCTCGTTCCCCAAACACCATGCTTTACCCAAAAATTCCCTATTAAACAACATCATCTCATTCATCCTCTTCACACATAATCACTTTTTCTCTGCTAAATTCCTCACCTCTTCTCATAACTATCATGTCCTCCTCTAGCAAATCCTCTTGTGACTACTCATGAAAACACTGAAGGGCTATTCTTGAACCTTGGAGACAAAGTTACAATCTTCCTCCCTTGCCACCATCTCCTCCACCTAATAGGACTCTACCTACCTCCCCTATCACCATAAATTCCTTGTCATCTTCTTTACCTCTAAAAAATTCAACTCAAAACCAAATAATGAATGATCTAAATGAACTTCATCTGTTATCAAATCTCATTGACATTAACCTCTAACAAGCAATTGAAGCCACTAATCCTTCACCTCCTACTTCACCACGTGTCTTTCTTGCTACTCCAGATCAAGTAAACTTTCATTCGAAGTTTTGTCATTATTGATTGGAAACCCAAAATCTATTTAATACATTGAAAGATGACCTTAATCGTATCAAATCTATTATCATTGGTCCGTCCACTCAATTTCCTTCCTCAATAACTACCTCCTCACCATGATTGAGCAATCTAGAATGCTTAATTCCTCTAAATAATAAACAACCCATCTTTTGCTTGTGGCATCTTCTAGATTTCAAGAATCCACTAGTCTAGCTCTATGCCTTAATATGTCCTTAATTTATACTTATCTACTTTATCGTGTAATGATTCATACCATCATAGTATGAATCTATCTTATCTCTTATTAGTTTTGCTTGCAATCAATGTTTCTTGTATGAGTTTCTTAAGTAATGAATGAAACTACTTTATGGTTTAACTTGCATGAATTGCTATATTGCTACTAGTTGGGAATATATTCTTGTACTTGTACTTCTCACTTTGTTTTGTAGCAATAATCTCATAAGATCAATCCCTTGTTGCCCTAAACGAGGGGGAGCATACATCAAGAGGAAGTCTTGGCATCGTCGATTTCTTTCTGTCTACAATTCGACGATCATCCTTTTTGACTTAGACAAAAAAGGGGTGTTAGGAATACGAAAGTATCGGTCACTTCCATAAATATCGTTAGATAGCTCGTTAAGAAATATTTAGAAACTAGATAGGCTAGATAAGCAAAAGCCCATGGAAATCCCATGGAACTAAGCCTATAGCCGACCACTTATGTGGTATATAAACCCTTTCCATGCCATGGAAAAGGTGTTGGTTGTTCATTTGTTTTCACATAGTAATCTAATATTTTTTCCTTTCTGTTAGCTTCAAAAATATTGAGTCGAACGAGAAGTTCGTTCATTTAGAATATTAGGTCTCGGTCATTTATATATTAAATGTTGTAATAGGCTAGAACGGGTATTGGGCTCATTTAATGTAATCTAATAGGTCACGTGTATCGGGCGAAAGCCCAAGTAAACTCGAGCCCAACCCAAGACAAACCCTCGGCCCACTAAGCCTTTTAAGGCCGGCCCATCTAGGGTATATAAACCCCTCTCCATGTGTGGAGAGAGGGTTGTTGGTCTCATTTGTGTTTGTGCAAGTAAATCAACCTCCATTTTTATTCTCTCCCTAGTTTCTCTTTCTAGTTTCTCTCTCTACAATTCTTCTCATCTCCTAGCTTATTTTCTTGTTCATCATAATGAAGTGAAGTGATTTTTTGGATTCCGACATTTGGTATCAAGAGCCTCGGGTAGATTGTGGTTGTTTTGTGGATTAATAAGCTCCAAATCAAAATTTCCGTGGCTTATTTGTCAAATAAGCTCACGGCACAAAATTTTTTTTAGGGCTTATTGGTGTGTTGAGCTTATTCTCTCTTTGGTCTTCATGTTTCTAGCTTACCTTGAAGCTTATTTTTCAATTTCGTGGCTTATTGTTCCAAATAAGCTCACGGCTCACAAAATTTTTGGGCTTATTGGTTTGGTTTGCCTATTTACTTCTTGCTTCACTTGTTCTACACCGTCTTGTGATTAATTCATGCTTATAAGCTCTTAACTTCGTGGCTTATTTTTTCTTTTCGTGGCTTATTTCCTCAAATAAGCTCACGTCTTTATTTTTTTAAGATTCTTGATAGTTATTTGTTTCGTGTTCTTACACAAAACATTCGTCCTTCTCGTTTAACCTCAAACTAGTCACATCATTGCATTTCTTGTTGCTTATTTTTCAAGATTATTTTGGCTTATTTCGAGCTTAATTGGTTGCTTATTTTCGTGGCTTATTTGTGTTTGTTCTTATCTTTTTATGGTCATAACCGGTCAAACAAGAGGGAACATAGATCCACAATTTATGCTTCAAAAGATAGTGACACTTTGTTTGTTAGTTTAAGTGGTCCTCACCCGAAAGTGACCCCGAGCGGAATATGTAAGACAAGCCCAAGCGGAATATGCAAGTTTAGTTTAAGCAAAATATGCAGGTGAACCTCAAGCGAAATATTACAATTAACTAAAATGAAACTCTGCCAAATTTTTTGAAATTCAAGTGAAAGATGTTTGTTACGAGTTCAAGCGAAACGTGCAGTTCAAGCGAAACATGAAGGATTGAATTTCAAGCGAAATATGCATTTTTAATTTCAAGCGAAATATGCAATAGACCAAGCGAAACATGCAAGATTGATTTCAAGCGAAATATGTTTCAATTCAAGCGAAATGTGCAGTCTTCAATTTTCAAGCGAAATGTGTAAATTTTGAAGTGAAATACGTAATTTCCAAGCCAAGCGAAATATGCACACTTGCAAGCGAAACATGTCAGTTTAAGTTTTTGAATTTTCAAGACATTCAATTCACAACAAACAAACCTTAATCCAAATCAATTAACATTCACGGTTTTCTATTGATTTTGTAAAATCCCGCGAAAGACACACTTCTTTTCTCGGTTTGAATCATAGACTTGTAAAATCCCGTGAACGTTTATTGCTTTCATTTTTCCACAACTTCAATCACAACACATCTACTTAAGATCCTACAAATCATTTTCACTTCATAATTTTTGGTAAAATGGAAACGAAAGATACTTTATCTTCGTGTTCGAATTCGGAAGAACAACAAATGCAACCAATTCAAGACAAAGCAAAAAAGAGTTGCATGGTATCTTTTCGACAACTTCATTCGCACCTCAAGCTTCTTTCAAACAACAACTTAAATGGAACTCGAACCGAGTCTGGATTCAAACGTGCATTTGCAATACTCTTTAGTCAAGATGTTGAAACTTTTATAGATACAATGTTCCTAAACATGGATCAATTAGAAAAGCAACTTGACAAAGAAGAATTTCAAGAGATTGGATCCATGGTTTCTTTTAAAGTACTCGAGATACAGTTTCAGATGTTCATCAAGTCACGGATGTATATGGATGATGAATATGTTGTAATGACATGCAACTACTTTCTACAATACACTCAACTTGAGATTCTAGAATTTCGTGACACACTGATCCAACACATGGAATCTGTTAAGAAGTCGATTGATGAAAGAGCAAAGCATAAACAAGAGTATAACAACTGGGTGAATGAAAGACAAATGCAGACAATAGAGGATAAGGTTGATTCGAGTAAAGCATTAGATGCTAGCTTGGTTGATACAGAAAGCAGTGGGACAGCATTAAAAGAGCAAGATACAAGCAGCAGATCAGGGAATGATGCACATGCTGATGATGCAGATATCAGACCCATATATGATGAAGAGCCAATGGCTGAGGTACAAACAACTGCTGAAATCAATATCTTTGCTACTGGACAACAGCATACTGAGCAACCTGAATTCAATAATGAAGGAGAGGTTGACCAGAATGCTAAACAATGTCATGACACATGTTGCTAAATTAACTAATAACCAGACAACTAAACTCTCAAATCAATCTCTTGAATCTAAAAATATTCGTCTCAAAAAGACCGTTGCCCAATTTCAAAAAGATTTTTTAAGAATGGAAGCACATTGTGTTAATCTTGAACTTAAATATCAAAATCAAGCTTTAAAAGAAGGGCAACATGGTCAATTTTCGAATGTAAAAAGTAATCAAGCCAAGGTTAAACATGACATAGATGTAATTGAAACAATAAACATCGAATTGGAACAAAAAGTGGCTAAGTTACTTAAGGAAAATGAGACTTTGAAAAGGCATTACAAAGAAATGTTTGATTCTATCAAGACAACGAGAGCTAAGAACATAGAACACACAACCTCTTTGATTGTAAATAATGATAAATTCAAAGCTTAACTTCAGGAAAAAGAGTTTGCAATTGCAGCATTAAAAAATGAGTTAAGGAAATTAACAAGAAATAGTGTGAATACTAAGTTTGCAAAATCGTCAATCTTAAGGAAACCGGCTTTACAACCACGTAGAAACCAATCAGTTGTTAGACAACCGACTGCGTTTAAGTCTGAACGACCTAGATTTTCAAAGCAACGGTTTGCCTCCCAAGTTGATGTCAATAACGATTTGTCAAAACCAGTCACTACACATTATTTGCCTAAGGAAAGAGAATCTGCTGTTGCAAAACCTCATCACATGATTGCACCTGGCTCATCTAGGTATAGCTCAAATGACATGGTTCATAATCACTACCTAGAGGAAGCTAAGAAAAAGACACAAGAAAGCAGTAGGAATTCAGAACCTAGTGTGATGCCTTCTGCTAGATCACAAAGCACAACTAATGGTAGCAAACCAAAACCTAGGATCAATAACCAAAAGTCTAGGAATTGGCCTGCATCTAAGAGTAGTTGCGTCACGACAAAGACTGTGCCCATAGCAGAACACTCTAGGAATTCTAGAAGTTTTTCTGACTCTAAACATTTTGTTTGCTCGACATGCCAGAAATGTGTCTTTAATGCAAATCATGATTCTTGTGTAACAAAATTCCTGAATGAAGTCAACTCACGTGCTAAGGTTCCATCCAATAAGACAACGAACAGAAACAAACCCGTAGAACAAATAAGTGTTGCAAAGAAACCAGAAAGACAGATCCCAAAAAGACATAGGTCTTCAATCAAAAAGACTTCCGTTGTCCATGAGAAAACAATGACTCATAGATCTTGTCTTAGGTGGAAACCGAATGGTAAAATTTTCAGGACTGTTGGTCTTAAGTGGATTCCTACTGGAAAGATATTCACATCTAGCACAACCAAGGTTGACGAACCCCAAAATGGTTCAAATGATGATATCACTAACCAATATGAATGCAAACAAACTCTTGATGTCAGTGCAGGTACACTTAACATACATGCAGGTACATCTTTAAATCCTACAAAGGAAGGACTCCGAGTTTGGTTGCTGAAAAGACTGATATCTGAGAAACCAGGGCTTCAAGGAATTTTCATCTGATGAATAAGCAATGACTTCTGATCATAACAGTTCAGAACTCGGAATTCACGACCACAGCAATGAACTGTCAAGTTCAAAGCTGGTTCCAAAAGTTGTTCCTCCAGCAGACAAGACAGCTACATCACGACAAGAGTTGGAATTACTATTTCACCATCACATAACAATGCTGAGGTCAACATGTAAATATTTTTTATAAAACCAAATACAAAAATATAAAATTTCAAAAAGAAAATACAAAATCAAAAAATCAGAAAATGTTTCAAAAAATATTCTTCTCGACATGTCTCTTGGAATCGATAACATTTACGTACCTAGAAATGTTGATTAATATCGACACGGGCGTGTAAATGAAGTTCGAACAGGAGTTTCAAATGCTTTCAAAACATGTCATTTCTAATTTTTCTTAAATTGGTATGAGATGTTTGACTCCAGCAGAACTGGAGGTTCTGACAAATGAATCTGCTTGATGCCTCATCAAACATCATCATGTATATATTTTTGAAAAAAGAAAAATACGTCAATATAAAATTTCAAAAAGAAAATACAAAATCAAAAAATAAGAAAATGTTTCAAAAAAATATTCTTCTCGACATGTCTCTTGGAATCGATAACATTTACGTACCTAGAAATGTTGATTAATATCGACACGGGCGTGTAAATGAAGTTCGAACAGGAGTTTCAAATGCTTTCAAAACATGTCATTTCTAATTTATCTTGATGGCTTATGTGCAAATATCAGTACGTAACTCGGACTTCAAATAAAGGAAAGTCTATCTATACAGATAATTTATCCTAACAACGAGAAATTCAACTTTTCTCGGTCTTGAGCTGTTCTTACAAGACATTCAAAGTTTTGAGCTCAAGAAAAAGGATAGTGTACGCATAAGTGCGCTTACCCTTAGAGTTGGAAGAGAAGTCTTCTAACATGATGTTTTTCAAAATGTTGAACACAATTTTTCAAGAATTTCTCACTGACGATTCATAATCTTTCAAAATTGTGTGTTCAACACTCCATCTTTCAAGGGGGAGTTTTTCGAAAAACAA
>BQNB010063902.1:0-35509 GCA_026074375.1 Tanacetum coccineum | reverse complement strand
CACGACAAGTTATTACCACTTTTCTATTGCTTGAGCCCATGAACCGAACCTTAACCTCTTATCATCTTGTGATAAATACATGCCCATCTAAGGTGTTACACCACATACCCCTCCTCTCAATACAAAATGTCCGTTAATCACGTTTATTGTACTAGTGCTTACCCTGAAAGGTAACTAACATTTGACGACAATGGGACTTTCCAGGCATAAATACTCACAACGATGAAATCACTTTCACATATCAAAATCACTTGTGTTCAATTTTCAGAACAAGCACGTATCTTCCTTGCGGGTTTTCATGAAACAATTAAAAGATTAAAAGCGAGGCTATGAACTCACCTTATAAATGACCAAAATACCCTTTTTATTTTCTGCACAGATTTAATATTTAACAAAAAAGCTGATAATTATATATATAATTTTCCCAACTTCTTTTGGCCGTAAAAACTGTTATTAGGAGTTACGGGACGATCCACCTATCATAACGTTCATGAGGACGAACTTTATCATAATCTAAAACCCAAAATACGATTAAAAATATTTTTGACACCCAAAAGTGACGCGCAAGATTCTACTCGAAATTACCCATTTGAAAACCCATTAAATCGTCATTTTCGCTTCATAATAACTTTAAAAATACTCTTAACAAACATATCTCCGACATCTATATGTATCCAACCATTCACATTCGCCTCACAACCTATTCTAACGCAAGATCTAGTGGATTCTATGACATGCAAGTAACACAAAATAATTTCATATAAAAAATAACATAAAGAAGTGTTTAACAATACTCACAAATGCTTGTAGAAGCAAGATCTATAAAATTTACGGACTCCCTCTTGTCTCCTTATGTTAGCCGAACCCAAGAACATACCAAAACAAATAACCCCTTTGATTTTTATTAACCCAACTGCTTTTATAAACCTTCCACAAACTCCTTTTTTTGCTTGTACTTTGCTCAAAACACCAATTATTAAAGAAAATCAAGACCCTTGCTTAAACTTCTTGCATGGTGGTTTTTATTGCTTAGATGATCAAGGAAAGTATGTTAGTATGATTGAGAAGTGTGTGGAAACTAGAAGGGGGGAAGTGAATAGTTTTACCATTTTTAAATTAAAACTTAGATTATCAACTTATGTAAACTCAAGAGATATACACAAGTGTATATGATAGCGATGCAATAAGTAAATAAGGAATCTACGAAGTATGAACAAGTAAAGATAAGAAAGATCAAATCGATGATACAATGATTTATAGTGGTTCGGCTACGAAGCTCCTCTTCACCCTACTCCACTCCCCAAGTACCCAACTTGAGAGTTATCTTCACTATGTCAACAAGCTCCCTTTAGGCGGAGAAAACTGTACACGTCGCTTACACTTTTTCCGGTACAAAGCTAAATGCCGAGTTCTACTTTGAGACAGAACCAATCTAACACACTAAGTATTTTGTGGATTAAATACTAACCTATCATACACATATGATATACACAACACACAACATAAGATATACAAAATGAATAATTATCATAATCGTGATGGCACAACTAAACTATTAACACTTGAAGCTTGACGTCTTCGTAAGTGTTCTTCACTAAAGAGTGGAATGAGTTGATCACTTGTAATGGATTATGTAACAAGTATAATGACCAAAGAATATGAAAGATAAAAGATGTGTGTAAAAATATTTGTCAAGAGTTGTCTTAAAATGAAGACTTAAGGTTGCTATTTATAGAAAACACTTTGAAATTCAAATGTTGTCCTAGACAGCTGGATGGTGAGACTTACGAATCCACCATCAGCTGGATCCGTCCCTTGTTATGGTGGATTCGTGGGAGGAGCTGTGACAGCTTTTGTCATTTTTTGATTAATCCTAAATCTATACAAAATATTGTTTTATACTTAATAAAACTTGTTTATTATATTCTTCTAGAACAAAATATTTCTTATCACCAATAAGGAAGTAATTTTTTAGATTTGGGAAGATTTAGAAAGATTTGGAAAGATTGTTTCCACTTATGATTAATCTTATTTTGTCTTACATGATTAATATAACTAGTTTATAAATAATCATGTGTTAACTTAAATTATTTGATTAGAAAAGGTTTATGCAAATGATAATATTTTTCTTTGATCATGAACTATGTTTAATAATGCTATATTTATACCTTAAGTGATGTGTCGCCGTGAAGTAAACTTTTGACTAAATAACTTGTTAACGTAAACTTTTACGTTGTATGACATTATATTTGTTATTATCAAAAAATGAAGATCATTAGATATAAATATCGTTTTTACGCTAATATTTATATTAACAATCTTCCCCTTTTGATGATGACAAAATATAAACTCATGGTTATTTAAAAGTTACTCCCTCCGTCCCATATTAAGTGTCCATTTTTGACTTTTTAAAGTCTTTTTTCTTCAACTTTGACCTTAATTATTTCTTCTTATATTATATGATACTCAATGCAAAATATATGAATGGATAGAGTTTCGAATGTATTTTTCATTGGTATAATTTCAGTAAGCATTATATAACATAAAGAAAAATATTTACGGTCAAAGTTTATGAAAAAAGAATTCAAAAAGTCAAAAATGGACACTTAATATGGGACGGAGGGAGTATCTATCTTAGGAGATTAATAATGGTGCTCTTACTAAACCCTAGCTCATGGAGACTTTACCCACTTACTGCTTAACGACTCTTTATATACTAGTAGTCCATTGTCCGAGTCCTTACCAATGGAATAAGAACGTACTCGTTGATACCAAGGTCACCTTATGGCTCAACTAAGCTCATTAGACTAAAGTCAAGGATAGGTCAATATTTATGATCCCCTAATGAATTCCTAGATATATAAAATTACAATAGGAGAGCTATCCATAATCCCAGACTCTTAGCCTAACGCCCAAAAGTAACACACCAAAGTTGCAGCGCATTAAATATGTAGGACTAGACCCAGTTGAATGATAGGTCGCATACTTAAGCACGTAAACAAGTATAAATTGATAAACATAAACAACAATCAACAATAAATTAAGCAATCAAGATAAACAAACCAAACATTAGATCTTTATAAACATGGCTGATACCTAAAGGTATCAGCCGATAGTCATTGTAAAAATACACACGAGTTTTGAGATTATATGAACGATTAAATAAGAACATTAATCAAATGCGTATTCGGTTGCACGAAGATTACAAGAGTTTTCCTAAATCTTAAGGCTCTTTCTGACCTTCAGGCTCCTTAATTACGACTCTTGGTCGACTGGGTGGTTAAGGGATTCACATTGCATAATCTAAAAAACTGAGTTTTAGATCATCTTATAAAGGGCTGGGAAACTCCCCGTTGATAGCCGACGTATCCAAGGATTGTAATTACGGGCTTTTAGGGGAATATCTTACGGAGTAGGGACACCTTGATATCTTCCCTGAATATTATCATCATTCCATATTTTCCATACGGCATAATTGGTCTTCTGGATACACATATTCGTTTTATTATCCTTTATAGTTCTTTAGGCGATGTGCAGTCACGGATACACCGTATCTTCCTTGAAAGCTAGTGGCATAAATATGGGTCTTCATAATATAAACTTCAAGAGATTTCATCATTTAAGTTCAGAATGCGCGCCGTTTTGCTAATATTCACCAATACTACCATTACTCCTTAATTACTGCAATTTTCAAATATAAATGATTAAGTAACAATTCTTTGCAATAATTATACAATATGGTTTAATTACATGGGATAAATGATGCTATAAAATGTACGTTATTTGATGTCATCAAATATCCCCCCACTTGAATCCTACTTGTCCTCAAGTAGTCTTTAGAAGTTTTACAAAAATGTATCCCTAAGGATATTTTCCGTTTAAGCATTTTCTTGATCTATTACAAGTACACAACCAAACACCTCATGAAATAGGAAGATAAAAACACTCAAATCACTCAACTAATCTATGTGGAAACATGTAACTAATTCGCTCAATTGCTCAGTCGTGACGAGTATTCTATCATAAGCTTGACAGGGATACAAATCTCCACCACTAAAGCCAAGGAGTAACAAGTTTATAAAGGTAAATATGGGTTTTTATGATAAGGCTTAGGGTTGATCATTCTACAATGGCCGAAGTACACATACATGGCCGTAACGACGGAATAGACATGCATGTTCCATCACATCCTCATTCGAATTTAACCAACGGTTAGGATGAAGAATGATATAAGGTAGGGATCTTCTAACTTTCACCAAAAGTCATAGACCAATGGCTAATTATTAGGAAAGGGAAGTAAATTGTTGTTAAATAAAAAGTACGAAACAAATAGATTAAGACTAAGATACAGTTGCTAGACACTTTTCCTGACCGTTACCATGACAAAGACACAACTATTTACAGACGTCTTGATCATAGATAAAAAACAACAACCTAAGTTGGTGTTCCCATAACGGTCAACTTCCCATTTCTAATGGATAAGTCTTACAAGATTTGAAATGAAATTTAAAACGTTGCGGAAGTGTAATTATGTAACAACCCAAGTTTTACGACGCGTATGACGATCGTGGATTCGACGTCATAATTATTATTTTATAAGTTCATATGAACGAACGTCGACATTTAAAATTTTTATTTGTCATGAATAGTTATTTTCGTATTTTATTACGAACGGAATTTAGAAATTTTTATTTCTAGTCGATTTGTGAGTCAGCGTTTGACCGCGCTGTAGATTTGCAGTCTCAAGGAATTATACCTGTGCCGGAGACGATAGTGTTACATAATCACAGTTTTTTGAGTTAGAGACAGAGCGTTGTTTGGTTAACAGAAACACCGCAGAGAGGGGATATACATGCGTACTAGATATTATTGTATTAAAGTAAGTCCCATATGTTTAGAGTTACAAATGTGTGAATTATCAATCGTTGATTACCTTTTGAATACATCATCACTAGCAGATCAACTGATGTGGTGGTGGTATGTCAAGTAGGATCCTAACCTTAGAAAATTAATTGTTTTAATTTTGCATAAACATGGGTAAATTAATTTTCTATCAATATTATTATCGAAAATACTAAAATTAATTTTGTGATTCGAATTAATATTAATTAATGGCAACAATAAAACCGAAACAATGGTTTGTTTTCTTTATTGAAGAAGTCAAACCGAGACTCCTTTCCTTGTAAGGAACATGGAAGACTCCATTTCTAATTTCTTTCTTCTCCGAAAGTTTATAATTAGGAAACGTAGTGAATTGTCCTAATTAATCAAACTCATAGCAAACTAAAAGTTAAGTATATTGCATTGACTTATATTTTCATACAGATTTCATGTGAATATTTTTGAAAGATATAAACAATAAAATAACTAGAGAATATGGTTCTAAAGCTATCAAATGTAACATCTTAATGTAAGATGTTTTATGAGTTCTTGATTAGGAAATACCAATATTACCGCAAAGGGTAAAGGCAAACTAGGATAATGTATCTAGTTGTTTGTCTTAATCAAATTTAAGGAGGAAATTGCATGCCCAATTTTCAAGTTAATCAATAGCATTGATGTCTAATCCCTCATCTACATATAGAAAGACTTATGAAATCCCAAGTAAATGTTACTAATAAAGATTTCCAAGAAGTTGGAAAATACATAGATCACTGTTTGTTTTCACTGGTTATATATGGAACACCTTCCAATGTTGTCAAATCCAGTGGGAGCATCGCGATTTATTTCTGAACAAGACATTCATGTGATGCTGTCAAATTCAGTAGGACTACAAGTGTTTTTAATCTTGTAAGTAACCCCTAGATAATTCTTGCTTATCTTGAAATGATATAGACATTTTCGACTAAAACACACATGGTTTGTTATACAACGTGGTTCTATATCTAATTGTAAAGCTAATATCTATGACACTATCATATTGTCCATATAAACAAACGAATGTCGTGTTGTTTGACTACATGTATGATGTTGTGTCATGCACAAGTGGGAGAAATATTTATTGTGTGCAAGGAACAACACATGACAAAAACAATATGATTAAAAGTTCCTTTGGCCTGTAAAGTAAAAACAATATGTCAGTATTGAATTAAAGACTACTTCAAGTAAAATGTTTATGTGTTTTTGGAATGTCCATAATAATGAAGTAATCTTAATTTATAAACTACTTCAAGTAAAAGGTTTATATGCTCTTGGAATGTCACAAATAATGAAGTAATCATGATTAACTTGAAATTACTACTGAAGCCAAGAGTTATTGTTCAGAATTACTTTAGTTAAATATGTTATGTTTATTGTAAATTAATTCAACACTCAGTCCGTTAATTGTTAAAAGACTTAAACATAAAGTAAGTTATATCTTCTGCTATGACAAATGAACAAAAGTCCTTGAAATTGTTTCAAAGGCAAAATAATGGTATAGTTAACATTGATAGATTTCTGAAATAGTTAAGAGGCAGTATACATTATTGCATGACAAATAAGTTTTTAAATTACCTTCTATTCAATTTGTTTGACACAATTGATAAGTATGTGACCTAAAAAGTATTAAGTTATTTAAAAGACGTGATAAAGTCTCACAATAAAATTACTCATAGAATACCACATATTTATGGTATGTCTAGAGTATTGAATCAAATTATTTGGAATTATTTGATTTTGATAACTTAAATATTTCTCCTCCGAATCTGTCAAGGTTTGAAATTGAGTATGTCTTGAATATACTCAATATAACTCCAACCTAGAAGGTTAATAAGACATCTGAATTTGTTAAAAGTCTTATGAAGAATGATATTTAACAAACTAAACTCAGGAACTGTCAATGTATCTTGTAATGTCCTCTACATGCTAATAATTAGAGAAAGTTCTTTAATTACAAAAAGTGAGTGGGAGCGTTTTAGATCTGGAAGAGATAAAAAAAATACAAAATACATAACCTTCTAAACACACTAGTGAATATCATATGGAGGCTTTACAAGTAAATGTTACATGTAAATGTTAAACCTCATAATGATATAATTCTCGTTCATAGATTCGTAAGGATACCTCAAATACTTGATTGATAAATGTTATTTCAATATTGAGGAATATGAGTCACAGGATCATGGGAACCTGTTAAAGATGCATTATTGAATTTTGAATTCGGTATCATGGTGTAACCATTAATATGCATTGTTGAATTTTGAAATTAGATCAATGATTATCAAACTATGGAATGTTAAGATCTGTCCACAAGATAAATAAATTTTGAACTTGATTGGTCCTTTAACTCAACAGTTAGACTGTTAAAGTTAGAATGGGTTTTAAAAAGAAGAAGAAAAACCCAAAGTGGTTTATGTTCTTGGTTTTCAAACACTTAAGGCAATGTCTTCACACGCTACATAAGTCAACATTCTGATACGGATTTTAATCATACTCAGCCATTGATTTGATTAAATATTCTTTCCGTGTGCATTAATTAAATAAAGATGATTGACTGCCATACCAGTGTCAAAAAGATGAAAATAATACAAAGAATTTAAAACTTCTTCCTTGAATGATTGCTTTTGCAGGACGTTAGTAATCAAGGAGTTATGAATTCATATAATCTTTATAAAGTGTACAACACAGCAGAATTCAAGTATGATCATGCAAGCATCCTAGGAGAATAATCTTATGTTTTATTGTTAAATTAAAGATACACTCTAAGAATTACTAAAAGCTAGTAGGATAATTTGTTTAGTTCCTTTTCCCCTGAAAGATTTAGGAAATTAAATATACAACCTTGAAATATATGTTCATTGCTATGAACATATGCGGTATATAAATCTAACACAATTTGACATACCATTTAGAAAGTCTCAATGGATGCATATCTTTGGATAAGAACGGAAACATGAATGAAACTTAGTTAGACGAATAGGATTCGTTATGTTACATCATATTGTGTAAAGTAATATTGTTTCATGCATGAATGCAAGATATTTGACAACATTGGTACTAGTTGAAAGTTATTAATAATTATAAAATTGAATATTTTAATGGAATATGTTTGGAATTGGAATTCTTCTTAGATTATGAATTTGTCCAGAGTAATAAAATTCTAAGGATATATGTTGCAACAATTTGTTGTGCAATAAGAATAAACCAATGAACTTGGAGTTCATGAGGTGCCAAACATTATTAAGAGAATATTTGTAACACCCCCAAAATGGGTCGCAGCGGAATAAGGATCCAGGGCGTGTTACTTCAAGATCAACAACACAAGATATATAATAAGAACACCACTAAAAGTCGTTTAAATTGATACATTGGATATAATTAAAAGACATTTACAAAGCTTATAGCTTCACTGTTCCTTGTTTAATTTAAAAAGATGACATAGATTTCCCAAAATAGGATATAAAAGTCTTTACGCGTGCAATCCAAAACGTAACCTAATGCATCCTTGGCACCTCGTGCCTATTGACCTCCTGAAAACATTGCTTAAAACGTCAACAAAAATGTTGGTGAATTCATAGGTTTTATGTAGTTAATTTATAGCAGGACTGGCAAGACTTTCCCGTGAATTCAACATATGTGCAAACAAGCCACAAAACCAGATTACATTTACACTAAGCTCATGACACTGAAGCTCAACAGTCTTGTTCGCAAAATATTGCTACTCAGCCCGAAATGATGTTCTAACCCGAAACATCCCTGATTCGACATGCTATAACGTTCGTTCCTGGTGATAGCTAGTCACTCGAACGGGGAGGGTCGTTTCCCAAATAGATCTATGAAATAACATTCCGCGCTCACATAATGTAATTCCCAACTACATTCTATAGCAATTGCAGATCCCATGATAAGGCTTAACTTTGGGTTATCGCTACTTAGGCAAACATGTAATCAATGTAAAATATCCACTTGCGTCCAATTTGTAAAACAAAGCATGTTTCCACCCCAAATAATAGTAAATCAGTAAAACTGTAAAAAGTGTGGGGCTATGAACTCACCTCAAGTGAGTGATCTGAATAGTTACGGAGTAATTACCATGTCAGGGTGTAACTGGAAATACATTATTATCAAAGTTCTTCAGATATACCATATCTTGTCTAGTTTGGTAAAAAAAAATAACATCCATAAAAAGTTGACAAACGGTATCAAAGTTCATTACTATGATGCAGCTCTATTTTTCATATTACGCGAAAAACAGATGATTAATCATCTGCTTCCGGAAGAAATCGAAGAATTTCTTGGGAATCCTACAAGATCCGTTCGTTCTTTTTTCTCTGACAGATGGTCAGAACTTCATCTGGGTTCGAATCCTACAAGATCCGTTCGTTCTTTTGGTAAAATAATATTTATAAAGTGAAAACGTTTATAGTTATACTTTTTGTAAAAATGACATAGTTTGGTCGTTTTAAGTCCGTTGCTTGCGTTTCTTACGCCCACGTCTTCGTAGTAAGACGAGTGATCAAAATATTACATTTTCAAGTTTTTGATATTCTGCGATGAATAGTGATTTTACTGTTCACAACAGCTAGTTTGTCGTTTTTAGGTTTTAATTAGCGTAAACTCGTAATCGTAATAACTTATCCGTTTTAATCCCGATTTTAGTGATTCCTTCGAGTACGTCTTTGTTATTAAAAGAGGTATTATATTTTATAAAGATGGGTCCGCTGATGAATAGTATTTTTACTGTTCATAGTTTATAAAATTACTTTTATAAACTTTAATTATCGAAAATGTCGTAGTTTATTCGTTATAGTTCCGTTTTTAGCGATTCTTTCGAGTACGATCTCGTAATTAAAAGTTATATCATATTTTTGATGTTTTAAAAATATGAGTTTCTGTAATGAATAGTGCTTTTTATAAAAATAGTTTTATAAAAGTATTTATAGTCGTAAACTCGTAATTAACGTATCTTTTTCGTTATAAATCGGTTTTTCGAGTTTCTTATCATTTTGGAATCGTCACGAGGCGTATTATTTTTATATAATGTCTAACCTACTGTATGAGGTCGAATTAAAACAGCCCTTATATGGCATTTGTATACTTTTAATCATAACTTTCTTAAGTAAACCTTTAAAACCCTAATTTATACCTAAACATGTTTATACTTAAACCATATGTTAACATACTTTTACATCCATTTTTCCATGATATATATAACCATATGACATAAGAATAAGTGCATAAATTCATAAACATAAGTGAAAACTCTTTTTACATATTAAAAAGTCCTAAGTGGTGATTTAGCCATAATTAACATATTACACATAAAATCATAATAATAAAAAGTATAAAGGAATTTAGAAGACCTTAGGGATGATGTATGAGATGAGAAATAAATGCTAAACCCGTGTTTAGACTCAAAACCAAAGCTTACAAGCTTATAAACCCTAGATTAGGTTTGAAACCCTAATCTTCCCTTTTCTTCCTTAATACTTGCAAATGATGATCCAAGGCTTGCAAACACTTTAGTGTGCCTTAGGATTGATGTGTATAGGCTTGTATGGATTGTAGAAAAATTTTGTATGGTTTGTTTATGTATGATTATTGAGCCGTGGCTTTTGGCTAGGAAAGGAGAGAAAAGAGTGTGATTTTTATAAGTGAAAGTGTATGTAAAGTTTACTTAAGGGTGCATGTATTTATAGGAAAAAGGTATAAGATATTTGCTAGTTGCTTAGTTTGACTAGAAAGTCCAAGGGGGGGGGTTAGCTGTGGGATTTACAAGGGGACCAAAAAAGGAGGGTTTCAAGGGCTTAAATGTTTATGTTTAATGGTTCCCTTAAGTAGGAATCATCCCATGATTTCAAGGGATGATGTTCCTAGCTTATTTTCTTTTATTTCTTTTTAGTTTACTTGTATTTTATAAAAGAAAGTGTAAGTAAAGTTTTATATAAAAATGTAATGTGTAGTTTTTATTTAAAAGGTATACTTGTAATGTCTTGGTATTTTGTAAAGTATTTGTTATCTTGTATAAACATATGAGACGTGTATAAATATATACATATGCATAAAGTTTTATAAACTTTGATCATTGTATATAAACGTAGGTATTTGTTGAAGCGTACGTTAATTTTTAGGGTTCCGGGAAAACCTAATTGTCATTTATCGCGAAACGTAAACACTTTCACGTATCCGATAAAATAACTTGTGTAATGTTAATAATTATCCTCAAAATAATTACTTAACCCTTGTTTGACGTAAACAATAATTTGCTTGATGCCCGTTTACGTTAACTGATTATTTCTTGCTTACGCGATTTAACTTAACGATTTCCATTAAAAACAAACGCGTACAATACAAAAAAAAATAGCGACTTTATCAACGTCGTACATTGTTCTAAAATACGGGGTGTTATACTTTTGTACCTTTGGCCTTGGTTTTTTGTGCTCTTTCTAATTTCGTGCTCGGTTTTGTCCGGTTTGGCTTTGTTTTTGTCTTTTAGTGAAATATCCAGTACCTGCACAGTACAAACATAAAAACAAGCATATATAGGGCATTTTATGTGCGTTTTTTGTCGTTTAGGGTCGTTTTATTGAGTAAAAGGTATGTGTAATTAGTAATCATAGGGTTTCACTAAGTCTTTATTCAATTTTTCTCGACTCTCTCTTTCAAGAGTCAGTGTCTCTTCCCTATCGGAGACGAGTCTGTTTGCACAATCAGATTGGTCATGTGGGATCTCATACAAACATGGTTTCTCATATTGAGCCTTTTTGAGGTACATTGGATTAGTAAAGGTATGTCTTCTATTAAATGTAGGGCATTTTGGTGCTAACATATGAATGGTTTGGATTGATTGACTCCTTTTGTAAACAATTTCTTTCAAAAACTTTAATTGGTTTTTCATTGAAATCATTTTGTCAATATCTTTTTCTTCCTTAAGTTTAAATCCGTTATTACATTTGTTTTATCCTTGACAAGACCTTCATAATATGACTTTGTTAAAAGACTCTGTTTGATTAACTCACCGTGTTTCTCTTTGACAACAGAAATTTCGTAGGCTTTAACTTTAAACCTTCTTTTATGTCAATGTCTTTTTGAGCTAATAGTCCTAGAGTTTTATTTAACTTACGTTTAAGTTTGTCATAGTTAACTGTACGGTCATTAAAGGCCTTGTACCTCTCAAACCCAGTCTGTTTGTTTTGAAGTGCAACTAAACAACTATCTTGAATACTATTAGACTCCCCTAGGGTTCTACTAGTCTCTGCAAGAGTAGATTTGCACACTTTCAATTCTTGAGTCAATGATGCGTTTGCTTTCTTTAATTGCTTTTGAATCTTTTTATTTTTATCGACATTAAGTTTTAAATTTGCAATTAAATTAGCAAGCGCAACACGCTCATCATCACATTCTATAGCATTTTGGTCATTCTGAATATCGTTATCACACATATCCGGTGAATCAGGAATGACATTACTATCAACCGTTTCCACTACACATGTGTTACTAATGGATTCAGATTACTCAGAATGTTGTATTTCATTGGCAAACACATTATATCCAGTATCGTATTGTACCTGTTCTGATTGCTCAGAATCAGTGCCTGAGTCTGCATTAGGAACCTCTTGGATCTTTGCCATATAGCTGTAATGTGCTTCCAACTCTTGTTCATCAATCTCATCATCCGTGTCTGCTAGCCAGTCAGATTGCTCTGCTTGAAGTTGAACACCTTTCTCAGCTTGTTTACACAACAACATCTTTTCCTTGTGATACGTGGAGTCTTTAACCCGTTTTGGCTTTTTGCATTCCTTAGCAAAATGATCAAATTCCTTACAGTTAAAACACTGTATCCCAGACTGTTGCACTACTTGTCCACCTACCGTTTCCCTAGCCCCATCAACAGTCATTGTCCTCTGATTCCCAAACTGTCCATACTGATTGTCATATGATGATGTATCCAACAACATTAAAAATATTGAGTCGAACGAGAAGTTCGTTCATTAGGAATATTTGGTCTCGGTCATTTATATATTAATGTTGTAACAGGCTAGAACGGGAATCCGGCTCATATAATGTAATATAACCGGTTACGTGTTATGGGCTAAAGCCCAAAGTAATTCCAAGTAATCTTGAGCCCGACCCAAAGAAAGCCCATAGGCATGAAAGCCTCATGGTACAAGTATAAATACCCATCTCAAAGTGTGGAGAAGGTGTTGGTTCCATTTGTATTTTTTACAAGTAAATCAACCATCTCTTATTTTCTCCCTACTTTCTCTCTCTAACTTCTCTCTAAAATTATTCCTTTTATCCTATCTTATTTTTCTTGTATCCATGGTGAAGTGAAAGTGATATTAGGTTACCGACAATTGGTATCAGAGCTGCAGGAGTGTGTCGTATCATGTTTGTTGTCCGGTTACTGTTCATCCATGTTTCGGTTACTGTTCATGTACTGTTCACCACTGTTCATAATTACTTTTCATTCGTGTTTCTTTTTCGTGGATTAAGTGTTCTTCTTCTCCTAAGAATCAACCACGAAATTGATTTATTGTTGTTATAACTTCTGTTGTTATTAACTGGTTATGGTCTGTTTTTTTGTGCTTAAAAGAATATTTTCAAGCTCATTTTTCTATAAGTTTCTTGGTAGCAGTTTGCTAAAAGATAAAACACAGATCCGGTTTTTATGCAAAAGTACGACAGTGACAGGTGGCGGTTTGACCACCGTGGCGGTTTGCCATGGCAGTTTGCCCATGGCGGTTTGAAGTAACAGGTGGCGGTTTAACTTTTTTTTCATGGTCTTACTGAAACGAACCGCTGGCCAAATGTTTTGTCCATGGCGGTTTGGTTGGTGAAGGACGTTTGGATGGTGGCGGTTTGGTTCCAAGGTGACAGCGGTTGAATAACCACAAACCAAACCGAGTCAACTAGGTAAGGGTCAAACTTAAATGAGTTAAGTCTGTCAACAAGATATCAAGACATAAAAAAATAGACTCTGCTTTAAACCACTACCTCAACCATTTCAACAACATCAAATCCAACTCACTGCCACAACAATAACACATCAACAACTACAACAGCCTCATCAACACAGATTCATCCTAAAATCAAATCCACCTAAACCTAATTTCCCTTTGTCACATTCATTATCCCACAACTCTATCTCCTACAAACACTACATGATTCAGAAAAAAAGAGAAGGATCACAGTATCATTTTTTTGTGTGTCACAATTATGTAACGACCATGAAATGGTTAAGAACACGAAACAAAAACATCATCATCGATCCATCAAAGGTTTAAAACCTTTCCTTAATATTCGAAGTTAATAGTTTGAAATTAAACAAGAATTTTTCGTTCATCTATTGGTTCGATTTGAATAAACACAAATAAAGAACAAAACCTACCCGAGCCCATGTGAGGATCTTGAAGCCACATTCGATCTTCAAGCTGATTCAAGGATGACAAAAAGGGTTTGTGTGTTTACTTGTGGTGATTGAGATTATGATGGATTAATTGATATACTCGTTTGTTTTGAGTAGATTGAATAGGGATTGAAATTTAATTGGATGATGCGTATTGATCATGAAGATGACAGATTTTTTAATCTATTTTCTTTGGGAGATTGATGAGATGAGTGAAGTGTGTAACTGTGTTTTTTTTGTGGATTAGGGTTAGGGTATATTTTGTGAGAAATATTAGGGATTATTACTTTATATCCCTAATTAGTTTGGAAAGGGTTATAACATAAATACTGTGCCGAATATATAATATGATTGGTATTGGGCCAATGGTTTTTTTTAAACAAGTGATTGGCTGGTGATTTTAAAGGACTGAGTAGACAAAATCTGATGGGCCGAAACTTTAACCAAAATTATACACGAGTTTTTGTATAAAGTGGTGAAATGGACATCATTTTTGGATTAAGCCGGGTATTAATATGCTTTCATGACAATTTGAACTAGACGATGTTTATTCGTTAACGACATTCAAAATATAACATTTGTCCTAGTTCAATAACATTCTCAAACAACAACACAACAAACACGATACATAGCACTAAAACGATCCGAATAAGATTCACTAAAACGACAAACGGCTAAAGATTCGGATTTCGATGACAAGTGATCACGAAGTTGATTTGGTATCCCTTATTTAAGTTTGAAGTGGGTTTCACGAAGGCGTCTACTTATTTTATCATCGAGACTTCCTTCTATTTTCTACCTCTTTTCTTTAAACCCAATCTATCAATTGATGACTTGCTTGAACGTATACAGCTATGATTGAGACTTGAATTATCTAGTTTCTAGTAGTCGTGGTGGTTGGTTGAAGACCTGGATAACTATCACTTAAAAGAGTTATGTTGTAGTACTCAGTGTCACACACATATGTCGATGTGGATAATTTCAAGAGGTGTTGTACTTCTTATACTTTAATGTTGGGTATAGAGTACTTATAGATTTAATCTTGCACCATTCTTCAATCAACAACAATGCAAGCTTAAGTAACAAATTTAGGGGATTTCACTTCATTTTTAAGTTTGGTATATTAGGTTTACTTCACCAAGTGGTCACAACAATAACCGACAGAATACGAGGTTGCTAAGTTAGCAAGAGAGTTTAAAGGTTAAAATGTAATCAGCAATTCTCACGGGATATTATTGTGTCATTCCAAGACAAAGATACTTCACTGTCTAAGCAAAATTCTCAAAATTCTTCAACGACATTCATATACAAGACCTTGATTATACCAAGTGTTCTTGATTCTTGCTTTATCTCCTCTACGGTTTCTGAAGACAAGAGGGTAATGGTTCGTTTGGAATTCAAGATTTGTTCTTTAGACAAGAACTTCTCGAGTATATGTGCGTACACAACAATGATGCTTCCGAGAGTTCGCAACCATCATGGGCGAAAATGTGTACATCCGGGACCTAGTTGACTTTGATGTTACCATGTCAACTTCCAAGGGGAAGTAGTGTATACTACTTTACTTTGTATAGTTTATGAAGTATTCTGTATACGTGAGAAGAATTGTTATTGATTTCTCGCATGCACCCCCGAACGAATATTCACCAAGCCCTAATGACAAGAAGCAGTGGTCGTTGGTGTGGTTTGACTTCTATAAAATTCCGCTGTGCACGTCAATGACAAGTAGAAGATTGTTCAAGCTACATCAAAGTTTCAGAATTTGCTCAATATAGGGATGTTAGTTTGGAGGGAAGCTGATTTAGAAACTTCGCCAAAAGGAGTCTATGAAGAAAGCTTTTTATGACATGCTGCATGAATTGGGGGAAAGTTAATCCAACTCATGCATACTACAATGGTTCTTGTTCAAGTAAAGACAATGAAGATCCAAGCTGGAGTACAAGTTTCAAGACAAGGAGAACTCAGAAGACATCTACAGCTTTGGAAGACTTTATTACGTTGTTATTTTCCCTGATAGGAACATTGTAAGTAATTCCATATGTCCACATATTGGGGGAAGATTGTTAGCCTTAAAATATGGTGACATATCCGGAATTACATTAGTTCATAAATAGTCAAACACGCAGGGACTAGATTAGACTAGTTAGTATAGTTTAGTTGTGTTTGGACTATATATACCCCCTCCATACTTCCATGGAGGGGTGATGATTCATTTTGTAAAAGTGTGTGCTGTTGTCTTTCTCTCTCTAGACACACACATCTTCTCCACTTTATCTCTCTAATAATATGGCTAAGCAGTTGTTTAATCCTCCCCGACCTCCGGATCATTGTTGTCTCTTGTTAGTGATATCTTATGATTAACAATTTTTATTCCCGGCTCAATCCATTATTACCATACGTAATTAACACACCTAGCAAAATTCTAATACCGAGCCCTATAAATCAACTAAGTTTTGGCCCATTTAATTTTGTAAAACCCTATCTAATAAAGTGTGATATATAACAGTTATTAAAAACCTAATATCACTCAAATTAGATTAACCCTAATCTTATGACAAATGCAGTCAAAGTTCCATCTTCTCTCCTTAAACTGTATCTACTCTTATCAATTTAATCATAAAACCCACCTTATCTCACCATTGATCTTAACACATCATCAATGATAATGAAAAACGCCCCTATCAAATATCCTTGAAACACATAAACCTTTTAATATTGTGGCTGAGACATGAAGCTTCAAGATCAATTATGGTCTCGGGTAGGTTTTGATTATTGTTTTCAAATTGAAACAAAAGAAGAACTAGACATACTTGTTTTTGTTCTTGCTTTTATATTCGAATAATAACAAGAAGTATACACTTCTGTCAGATCGATGATGATGATGTTCAGTTAAAAAAAATCGTAAAGATTTAAGAAGAAAAATTGAACAATCTGAGATCATATTTTATTTCAATTCGAGTTTTGATGAAGTTTGATTGAGAATGGTGATGGGATGAGATATATGATGAAGGGATTTAGGGTTTAGATTGGTTGGATTTGTTGATGGTGATTGTTGGCTGAAATTGATGTGGGTTGATTGTAGTTTGGCTGTTGTTTTGTTGTAATGATATGTTGTTGAATCTGTGGTTTAGCACGAGTCTCTCCTTTCTTCATTTCTTGTCTTCTTTCTTTGACCTTAGACTCGTTTGAGTTTGACCAGTTCAACTCGGTAATAACCGAGTTGACTCGGTTTTAACCAAACCGCCACTTGACTAAACCAAACCGCCATGGTGGTGGTTTAACCAAACCGCCACCACCAAACATCTATTGCCAAACCGCCACACCATTGAACCAAACTGCCACCAACACCTCAAACTGCCGCCGAGTTTTGAAATTGGCAGAGTAACATTTACTTTGGCCATGAAAAAGATCAAACCGCCACTTGTGTCATCAAACTGTTATGGGCAAACCGCCACCAGTACAATACAACTGTACTTTTTCCTGAAAATCAGCATATGTGTTTTTTTTCTTTTGGTCAAACTGCTACCAAGAAACATATATAAAAATGAGTTCGAAAATGTCATTTAAGCACATAAAACTTAGCAGATTTGAACCAGATTGATGACAGAAATATATAAGAACATATATAACTTGTTCATGATTTTTTCACAAGAAAAAAAACGCAAAAAAAATAAAAAAAATTGAATGAAACCAAGACGATGAACAGTAACCGGAATGAACAAAACTGGACAACAAACAAACATGATACAATACACCCCTGCAGCTCTGATGCCAATTGTCAATCATAAGAAGTCACTAACAAGAGACATGATCCGGAGGTCGGGGATGATTAAACAAATGCTTAGCCGTATTATTAGAGAGATAAAGTGGAGAAGATGTGTGTGTCTAGGGAGAAAGACAAGAACACACACTTTTACAAAATGAATCCTCACCCCTCCATAGAAGTATTGATGGGGTATATATAGTCCAAACACAACTAAACTATACTAACTAGTCTAATCTAGTCCCTGCGTGTTTGACTATTTATAAACTAATGTTATTCCGGATATGTCATCATATTTTAAGGCTAACACTAAGAATTTTGAAATGAAAGATATTTGGCGAGGCATCTTACATGACTGGAACTCAATATTCCATGACGTATCTAAAGGTCTATTAGAACTATCTCAAAAGGCCTATATCGATAAAATTCTTGAGAGATTCATCTATCATGGAAGCAGAATTTGTAGCTTGTTATGAGGTTACTATTCATGCATTATGTTTGCGAAACTTTATTTCAGGGCTTGGGGTTGTCGACACTATAAGCAAGCTGCTGAAAATTTATTGTGATAATGCCGCAACAATTTTCTTCTCTAAAAATGATAAGTACTATAACGGTGCAAAACACATGGATATAAAGTACTTTATCGTGAAAGGGGAAACTCAGAAACAAAGAGTGTATCTCGAACATATTAGTACGGATCTAATGATTGATGATCCTCTTACCAAGGGTTTACCAATAAAGGCTTTTACGCAATATGTTATGAGGTTGAGTCTTGGTTGTATTGATAACTAATTATGATGTTCTAAACACTCTTGAGCTCAATAAAACATTTCTGATTTTATTTCTTATTCTTTATGTTATTATGCATGCATTTATGTTTGAATAAGAAATATGTATGTGTTATCATAACAAGTATGTGGAATGTATGTTGTTTATATATAACTTATGAATCTAACATGATGCACTCATAATGTTGTGATATATGAAAGGGAGTATACGAGTAGACTGTGTATGACCACTATAATCCTCACTATGTAGTTTGTTATGTCAAGATACTTATGATGTTAACGGTTATTAAGATTTAATCTGCTAGCCTTATGTTATACCATTAAGGAATATCATGTTAAGTGGGAGAACGTAAGAAATGTGACATGATAATGTCATGGTCTCCCATATTGATATGTTGGTTACCAATACTTAAATGTGTAATCAATCAAATTCAATATTATGATGAATACTCTTAATGGTTCATTATATCTTGACCGTTACACATGTTGGCATTGATGGACATGCTAACCTAAAAGCCCTATATAAACTAGTCCTCTCCCTACCCTAACACACACAACAAGAAGAATCATTAGCTATCCATCAAGCTCTATACACTCAAGTGGGTCATGGGAGAGAAACTTATTTATGCTTAAGGTGTTCTTCATATCATGTCAACATCCACTACGGCTTCCGGTACGTTGTACTCTCTCCTTTTATCTATGTGGTTATTATCTTATTCTAAGATCTTAATGGCTTAATAGTTAAATATGTTCATCATGAATTTGATGCTAATGTCTACACATATAATTGTTTATAGTGGATGCCATTTAAATCCACAGACTGAACATTTTTCCTTACCACTACTTCTGCTAAACAAAGTTGTAGATTCCATCATAGGCATACCAACACTAAACACATATTTTGAGACTCTTCTTGTTAAATCACTGCACATGCATTTTCCATACTTGGCAAAGGGTTGATTAACAACAACTGACTCCTCTGTGCACTATAGCAGTCATCCAACCCATTCAAAAATTGGAACAATCTTTGTTCTTCTTTTTGTTTTTCCACAGCACTAAGAAACACATAAATCTCAGGAGTGATAGTAACCAATCTTGGCAAATTGTTCATTGAATCAAACTCCTCCCAAACACACTTCATTCTTGTATAGTACTCACTCACAGAACTGCCTTGTTGACTTATCCCAAACGTATCTTTAGACAACTTATACTTTCTAGATCCATTACTTAAGGAGAATCTTGTTTCAAGTTGAGACCAAATTTCAGAAGCAGTTCCAATGAACATAACAGACTTAGCAATGGACTCACAAACAGAGCTCATTATCCAACTGATTACCAAATTGTTGCAAGTATCCCACATTTTAATATTAGAGGCATTAGTAGCTCTATCAACAACATTATAAGGTGTAACAGGAAGAGCAACATGCCTTGGAATTGTACCTTTCACAAAACCTAACTTCCTTTTTGTTGACAAGCCAATCTCCATAGATCGTCTCAATGAACGATAATTTTGAGCTCCAACTAACTTTTCTTGAACTGGTAATGATCGTGGACCATCAGAGGGATGAACATACAACATATTAGTTGAATCCATTTGATAAACATAGCAGAATTATAATTATTCACCAATTTCCCCAAATTTTAACCTAGATTCACCTAAGAACAACCAAGAACAATCAATCAATCAAGAAACTTTCAATTGATTGAGATTAACACTCTATTTTGAATAAAAAACACTCTCAACTGATGATACACAATCAATTGATTCAAAAAACAGAGTAACGGTAATGAAATTTTAATAGTGAGATTTAAGGTGATTAACGGTGATTAAGAGCCACCATTGTAGCTCTGATACCATGAAAAGTTTAACAATGGTGAAAGAGAAAATGAAAAACGAGAGAAAATTGTAACTGATTCATTGATTGAAATGAGAGATCTGTTATAGTATTTAAAGGAAAAGAAAAGGGGAGGGAAAAGTTCTAACTGACTTTCCCTCCAAAACTAAAACGATTATTTACAAATGAATATTTACATATTTGACCCCTGAACTTTCTCTAATGATGAAATCTATCCTCCTTTGTCTTTATAATTGCGAATGATGAATTCATTTCTATAGTCATATACAAGATTGAACTGATGTCTATATATCAATAGAATGAATATAAACGACAATGTTAAGCGTTTCCCTAAAACATTTGTACACACTATATTTCGTTTTTTTAAAGCTTGTTACTAAGATGTTAAAATAAGATACCGAAACTTACTCCATTTTAATATTTTATAAATCGATCAAATTAGTGATACGTTCATGCAAGTCACTCGTGTTAATCAGTAGACTAAGTTATAGTCTGTGTGGTGCTGAAGTGACAACACCATTAAGCGTGAAACACAATTACATAAGAGAGGTATAATGACTAAATAATGAAAAGTGTGCGGGTGTAAGACTAGCTTTGTAGGTGCATATGAGGTGTCTATTTCGCATATTTAAAGAACTCATGTATATGTACATGAAAAAGAAGGAATTTGTAGGGGATGTTTGTTTCGGCTTATATGTGATCTTATGAGCTTATTTGATTTCGACTTTTATTTCATAAGCCCGACTTATTTTGAGACTTGTGGGGTTATGTAAGTTTATTACTATATGATAAACTTATATAAACACATAAGTCCAAAAAATAAGCCATAAAATCGAGGCCTATAAAATATAAGCCGGAATTAAATAAGCTTATATGCTTATATATAAGCCGAACCAAACACCCTTGTAAGTTAGAAAAAAAAGATAAAAAAAAGTTATGTGAAAAACAAGATATTAAGTTAAGTGACAAGTGAAATAGAACGAGTCACAACTTTTTGTTTGTTTTCTTTAAATGGAGACATTTTTTTTCTGTTAGGGCATTTACTTGAGCAAAGAAAAGCGTTACAAGTATCAATTACTTGAGTCATGGTTGGAAAAGAGTTTGGGGATGACGTTACAAAGATAATAACATCAATGATATTTCATCTTTCAAATTTAACAACATCAATGAAGATGAAATATCATTACTTGAGACAATTTTGTCTACTAGAAACCCTAGCATAAGAAAAAAGAGTTTGATGTTGTTAAGAATAGTATCTTTGTTAAGCCGTTTGAAGTCAGAAGAAGTGTTGTTTCTAAACCTCCATAAGATCCAAATGGTTTTTCTAACCACAATATCAATGTAATGGGAATTAGGAGCATATAAATCTTCATTTCTAGCTTATTGCTAGGTTTTGTTATTACATGTTACAGTTAAAAAAATAAAAACAAACAATTGATAGTTACTAAATAACTTATAACTATTACTTTTTTAAATCGATATCATTTTTCAAAAAAAAAAGAAAAAACTTTCAGTAATAGCAAATAAATAAGCTTAAAGTTTTTGAGATTTATGAAAATAAGTGTGTTAAATGATTTGTATACAAGCACAGAGAGATACGAAGATAATGGTTTGCATAACATTGCTTTAGGGCCGATCACGGTTTGAAAATCGAATCGAACTGAAAACTAAATATGAGAGAAAGGACGGTCGATCCGATTCAGTCCAGCTCGGTCCGCCATCTATTACCTAACCACCAGTTGCTTATATGATTTGGATCCGGGTTATACTATTTAAACCCAACGACCCGGGTTATAATATTCCTACCTAACACACAGAGATTTCCCCCAATTCCTAAACTCAATTCGAAGCCCTAATCACACACAATGACGTCATCATCATCTTCATCTTCATCTTCATCATCAGATACAGAACACACTGAACCAATCCAAAACCCTAATAATTCAATCGACACATCACTAGACGCCATCGAAAACCAGCTCTCCTCACTCTCATTCACCACCGCACTCGACGATCATCAACCAATCGCACGAAATGACGGTGAAAGTAGCTTTTCATGGAGGAATGATGATGACGTGGAAGGTGACGTAGGTGGAGGAATGTTGGAGAGTCCTAGTAGTAGTGGATATGCTGGTGAGATTGGTAGTGATACTAGTGATCATGATGATAATGATGACAATGATGATGGTATAAAGGAAGTTGTTGGGGTTGATAATGGTGAGGGCGAGGAGGCGAAGGCGGAGTTTATTCGCGGTAAACGACGTTCCGATGAGGTGGTGGTTTTTATATGTTACTTTAGATGCTTGTTTCTATATGCAAATTGCAATGTGTGGTATTGTTATATTATTATTAGTATTAATAATGCGCGTGTGTATGTTATAATCACTTAGGTTAGGTTTATAGGGGCTTGATCCTTTAAAATAAGCTTTGTTTGTCACACATGCTTATGTAAGCTTTTATAAGCCATAAGCATGTATAAGCCCAAGCCCATAGAAAGGGGCTTATGGGGGCTTATAGCTAGTTAAATTACTTAAATACCCTTCAAAATATAATTGATCATCACGCAAAAGCTGGAAGTATATCTGAATTTAATTTGATGTATTTTTATGCGGTTTTACATTAATAAGCTTCAGTTCCAACTAATACGCCAAACGGCTTTATAAAAATATAAGTTCCAGCTTTCGGCTTATAATATAATCCCAGCCCCAGCTTGAGCACATTTCGCCAAACATACCATAGGATTTGTTAGCATTAGCATTTAGGTATTACGTTATTTTACATTTTATAGTCACTAATACCTACATTAACAAACACTTGCTTACAACAAGCACACTTAAATAAATGCTACGCCTACTGCTAGTTTTGAAAAGTATAACCATAGTCTATTGTTTTATTTACGGAAACATGCAATGTCTTAATGTTTACCTTTGATTGAGAGAGTTTATTTTGGTGTAGAGACTTATCGTATTATTTCTCTCATACTTTATAGTACCATATGATGGTTACGTGAAATATAATGTTCTAAACCGAAATACATACAACTTACAAACGATATTAAAGTATGAACCGTAACAAGTTGCTCGAAGTTCGAAAAGAATGCTTAACCTACTTGATTATGTATGAATGCCATTGACCTTCCGTTTTTCGTAGGAATATTAAAACCTCGTCACTTGGTTTGAAAGCCCTTTTATGAACTCAAAAGTTTGTTTAAAATGACGACAACTAAAATTAAATGAGGGAATACTAAGTTCCGTTATTCAATATAAGAACCTCAATAATATATTTATGATATAGGGGGGCAGGGGCAGAGCTATGCCTTGGCCACCTGTGGCACGTGCCCTACATGGATTGGCCACACATGGATTGGCCACACATGTTTAAAATACCTAGATCCGCCACTGACTGGGGGTTGAATGCGAAGTGGAGACAAAATCAATGGGATCTAAGGTGTTTGATTGCTCGTAAGTTTACTAGTTTGGGAAGGATTAATGTTTTTGGTGCTCTTTTATGCAACATCTAGCCAACAAACACATTATATAAAGTAGCTGTTGCTGCAAGCCCCGATACCTTTGGATGACGACCCGGTTGTATCATTGTAACAAGTTAATTCTAAGAGCATCTTAAGTTTTCATAGTTTCAAGACTTGTTGAAAATCAAGATCCTCTCGAAAGTATTCAACTCCTTATGTTGTATTGTTGATGCAACTTGTTGCCATACAAACGTATCGTGCGTGGTAACAACTACCTCCATATATTGTGTTCTGTGCCAGGGGATGTATGGTAGAACATCAAAATATTTTGCTTCTTCCCAGATTAACAATTTTCTAGCATTCATACATTTTATATCCATATGGTTTTGTCTTCACTTTGGAATGTTATTTTTTAAATATGTTATTGAGGTGCTCCTAGTTTTATCACCCTAATTCCTTCTTTTTAATGAACATGTCTTTCCCTTAAATAATACTTGTAATTGTTGTAGCAAAACTTGTTCGAAGAGGATTTAAGAGCCATGTAATGGCTACTCCGTATAATATTCCTGCAGAAGTGACAAGGCCACGGGCATTTAGACATGCATGAGTGAATTCTGTAGGGCCGTTATAAGGACTTGGGTCAGTTTATTAGGGCTGTGGCTTAACGTGGTTTGTAAACAATAAGTAATAGCTTGAAATACTGTGGTTATTTTTTAACTCTACTCAAGACATCAAGGCTCTTGAAGGGTTTAATATCATGTGCATGATGCATCCCTACTTTTTCTATTTCCTTTGAGTTTCTTTGTTGGGTAACGAGACTATATAATATTACAACACATTCTCTGTTCTTTCTAATAGTCCTATTCCGTTTTATTTAAGCCAGACATGAATTTGTTCCATGCGGATTTCAATATATAAATTCCCATTTAACATCTTCACAAACTTTTTTTTGTCGTCAACTTGAGTAAGTGTTAAATTTTTGCTGTTTATTTATGTGACTGTCTGACAGGTTATAGTTGTGTATGGAGACTTCTCTCTTGATTTTCAAATCATGTCTCTCTTTGTCTTTCTCATGATTAGATATGTCGATGGTTGTTGTGCATATTTAAATTTGATTGATAATGGATAAAGTGCAGGATGATGCTTCGATCTCTTGGAGGAAAAGGAAGAAACATTTCTTTATTTTGAGCAACTCTGGAAAACCAATATATTCAAGGTATGTATTTCACCTTCCTATAGGACCTATATATTAATATTTTATAAAAGCTCTTGCTGATACAGTGATACATGATGCATATTTCCGTGAAGTTATTGGTTATGTGAATAGTCTATGAAAAATAGTTATGTAGTTGTCAGATTGTGATCCATATCCTGTATTAGATTCCCATATAAGTATCTCATTACTTTAAGTTTGAAACTCCAAATTTGTACAAGCTATTGTAAATCTAATTCTATGTACGCATAATAAGTGCACATCTAGTACGTGAGTTACAACAATAGTAAGATTATGTGGCCCAAGTGTATGGACAGTGCCCCAAGTTATTGTAGAAGCCCAACCTTGTTCATTTCAGAGTCTTTGCTCGTTATGCTTTTGTATACGACAGAAGTTTACAACTGCTTATAATATGACATAACGTTATAACTCATTTTGCTTAGACAACCAATGTTCTTATATAAACTGTTAAAGAAACAAATGAGCTTATTTTGGTTGAGAACAAAAAAATATTTAATAAAAGAAGGAACTCAGGAAGTGAAGTCATCAATAGGAGAGCAACTAAGGCAAAATTTAAATGAGGTGATATTGTTCGCGTCATGAATAGAACTGTATTTAATATATAGTGAATGTTCTCTTTTAAATTGATTTTTAGATACGGAGATGAGCATAAGCTAGCAGGATTTTCAGCGACTTTGCAAGCCATCATTTCTTTTGTGGAAAACGGGTAAATTTGTAACTACACGTTATATTCATTACACATCTATCTTTTGGTTCTTTAATAAGATAAATGTTGTTATCAATAGTTTGCTATATCGATCTCTTTCAGGGGAGACCGTGTGAAGTTGGTTCGGGCAGGAAAACACCTGGTGGTTTTTCTTGTTAAAGGACCAATTTATTTAGTTTGCATTAGCTGCACAGAAGAGCCTTACGAATCACTACGAGGGCAACTGGAACTTCTTTATGGTCAGGTAAATTACTTAACAACAGAATGGTTTGTCTTAAACATGTGTCATAGTTTTGGGTTTACTATTCAACTTATTGAATTTGGATATGCGGCTTATTGATTATTATGGTCGTTATACCATTTATATGACTGCAGATGATACTTATTCTTACAAGATCTATTGATAGATGTTTTGAGAAGAATTCAAAATTTGACATGACTCCTTTGCTTGGAGGAACGGATTCTGTTTTTTCTTCTATCATCCGCTCTTTCAGCTGGTATGGTTTCTCATTGTTGAGCCACATCCTTACTAAAACTAAATTGCTATAATCTTGAGGTCTATGTATGTAAAATGAGTTTGTGTTTTTCTTAGTTGATTTCCTCAAATAGAAAAGCAAATTTGGGAAGTTCCTAAAAGCCAACTGCTTAATCAAGTTTAGACATGAATCTGAGTAGTTAATTTATATGCTATTATTTACTGGCATCCGACTCCCATAATCTTAGTTGATCTTGTATCAGGAACCCTGCTACTTTTCTTCATGCATACACTTGTCTTCCCCTTGCCTATCCTACAAGGCAAGCTGCGGGTGCTATTTTGCAAGATGTCGCTGATTCAGGTGTCCTCTTCGCAATATTGATGTGCAAAGATAAGGTTTTTACAACCACTACCTTTTACCTCAACCATTTACCCCTGGCCCATCCCCCTTATTTTCTTAGTAATCTCTCTAAAAAATGTCTTCTTATTGTGTTTGATATACAATTTTTAATATTAGAGCTTATATGCAGGTTGTCAGTCTTGTTGGCTTGCAGAAATCATCACTTCATCCTGATGATATGCTGCTGCTTGCTAATTTCATCATGTCATCTGAATCTTTTAGGCAAGTGCGTTATTCATAGTGTGGCACTTTTTTCTAGTTGATGTTGATTTTTGATGATTGGTGTATTTCATATCTATACTAATACTACCCACTCGGACACTTTTTACTCTATTACTGTATATAGGATTAACAATTGAAAGTATTTGGGAGTTATAACACAACAGGAATAGTTTCTGTATTATAACTGAAAGATACTATATTATGTTTTGTTCCTATGTAGTCTGTTATAGGAAAAACAATGGAAAGTTGGTATGTGGGTTTTGTATGGTACTTAGTTGCTGACATCCCAATCTTTGAATGTTGACGCAGGACGTCTGAATCGTTTTCGCCAATATGTTTGCCAAGATACAACCCCATGGCATTTCTGTATGCTTATGTTCAATATCTTGATGTGAGTGAATTATTGCTTTGCTAGATTTATTCTCACAAAAATAAAAGTCTTACTTTGCTGGATTTGTGAGTGTTTAACAGTTGTGGTTCATTTGAAAACGTAATATCGTGATTTGCTAAAATGCTGTTTTAATAGTTATTGCAATTGTTTCACCTGAAAATTACATGTGAGATGAACTGAACACAGCAATATGTATTGATGCAGGTTGATACGTACTTGACGTTGCTCACTACGAGTTCACAGGCCTTTTTTCATCTTAAAGAATGCAGGTATGTCTCTGTTTGTTTGTTTGTTTACAGGGCTGTTTTGATTTTTACATTGGCTTGATTAGTTAATTTCTACATTGTGAAATTATTAGTTTCTAATATTTGGTATAAATAATTCTGCTTGTCTAAGGGTAAAATTGAGGGTCAATTAAATATTTTCGTCAGCTGCAACGGAACTGATTATCTAAGGGTAAAATAATGTTACCTATTTACCTCTTCTTTCAAATGCTAGCTAAGCTTGCTAAACGTTTACTCTCATTTCAAAAATAGTTTCCCCGTAATGAAAATATCTTTCGTGGTTATTTAATCTAGAAATTTTGTAATTAATTCAAAATTGGCCAAATTATATTTTGATTTTTCTAGATCCGAAAACCATCTTTTACCACCTGTCCTATCACAGCTGATTATGTGAATCTGATTATTAAATATTGCAAAATCATTTTAGAAAATGCACTTGATGTCAACTAAGTTTAGATCAGCCGTTAGCTTTTAAACGCATTTTTTCTTTCTTCACAAAACAAACGAAACCATGTGACTAGAACGACTTATGACTCAGGTTTAATGGCTGAACTTCTATTATATATGTACTTTCCTTTATGCATCTTTTTTAAGACACTCCAATTAATTTTCACAGGATTCGTATCGAGACAGTCCTTTCAAAATCAAACGTACTTAACGAAGTTCAAAGATCCTTATCAGAAGGTGGCTTGCGTATTAGCGATTTACCTGTTGACCCGTCTGCTCGTTCCACGTCGTTGTTCCATTTGAATCAGCGAAAACCAGCAACTGATTCTCAAGAGAGACCAAATGAAACGATTGTAGATATAGGTGGCCCAGCTGGACTTTGGCACTTTATGTATCGCAGTATCTATCTGGATCAGTATGTATCTTCTGAGTTTGCATCACCAATCAGTGGGTCCCCACAGCAGAAAAGGTTATTGTGCTTAATACATTGCCAATTTCATTAAAATTGCTCTTTTACTGAATATAGTAAATGTAAGAATTGAGTTTTTTGCAGATTGTACAGGGCGTACCAGAGACTATACACTTCCATGCATGATAAAGGGACAGGCCCCCATAAAACCCAGTTCAGAAGGGATGAAAATTATGGTAAAATATTATAATCTTCAGCTGATAGTGTTTTTGGTATTGGCTTTATGTTATTTTAACTTTTACGGAAGGTACACCTTGATTACTATTGGACAAGCAACCAGACATGATCAGGGCAAGTTTTAATATGACTGGATAAGATTGATTTAGAAATATAATTTGCTATTGTAGTAGTTGATGGCATCCTATATTCACACTACATATGCTTACACACTAATTATCTTGTTAGTTTCCGACAAAAAATGTTGTCGGGTCAGTCTGATCTGTTCCAACATGTACAACAAATTATCTGTTTTGAGCCATTGCCCTATCCACACAACCTGCCTATTTTGCCACATTTAACACACACACACACACACAAACGTGAGTTGATGGTTGATTGCAACTTTTGAGTTTTTATATTTTTGTGCTAACGCCTCTTTTTAGTTCATCGCTACATGTGTGAATCTTCTGTTGAAGGCTTCTTGCTTTTTATTTACTAGATCTCTAGCTAAATTAAAGTTGTTTCAAATTTCTTGCAGTTCTGTTGTGCTGGGTTACGGCAGATTTTGAACTTTATGCAGCTTTTGATCCACTTGCAGACAAGGTTTGATTCTCTATTAAGCTCATTTATACACACACAACCAAAACACAATGTGAACTGGACCTGCAGCTTTAACTGCTGTTTATTTATATATATCGAAAGTTAGTTGTACGCTTGTGGCTATATATAGAGCTTAAACATTAAATAATTCTTATCATTCTGCAACACACAACATTGCAGGCTGTGGCAATACGGATATGCAACCGTGTGTGCCAGTGGATCAAAGACTTGGAAAATGAAATATTTTTGGTGGGAGCGAGCCCTTTTTCATGGTGATCATCTCCCCTGACATCCATCTTGTACCACTGTATCTGTGTTTTGCGGTTTTCTTTTTCTGTTGTTGTAGTGCTACTTTTGTATCCAGTAGAGAACTGAATGAGAATAACCAGTCAAAAAGTTTAGTTTAGCTTTTACGTAACAAACATTACACTTGTATCTCGTACTCATACGAAGTCACTACTACAAAACACGTTTTGTTTTTTTGTATCAAATGATTTGTTGGTTTCATGTCTTCAGTTTCACATAGTTCCTTATGTTCATTTTCTGCTTCTATTTTACGCATGATTGCTGTTACGGAACATATAAACTCGTATGAAACTACTTTGCTATTATCAAGTGTGGCAACGAATAAGATTTAGATTCAAATTCTTTTGCTGGAAGCTTTTTGGAACATGCGAAGTGTTGGTATAATCTAGTCAATAATGTACAATAAGCTCACGAACACATCTTTCATTTAGTTTCTTTAAATCCAAAGAATACATTTTAAAGTAAGTTACTTTACGTTACTTTCCTCTTTTTTCTCCGTTATTTTTTTTTCATTTTCATTCCCAAAATAACTCGAGAACAGAATGTAAGATCCACGTATTACATTTTGCTCGACCCAAACAAATCTGAAGCGATCGTGCTAACCTCTCTAAAATGAGTGGTCGTGTATGTTTAGCGATCGATTCGAGCACCGTGAAGGGGAGAATTAGTGAAATGAGTGTTCGTGTATGTTTAGCGATCGATTCGAGCACCGTGAAGGCGAGAATTAGTGGTTTAAAAGGTTAGAAACCATGGTTAAAGAAAAATGCATAAAAGAGTATCAAAAGGATCTACATACTTTTATGTTTTTTTAATTCAGATAGATGTATGAAAATGTATATAAAATTTGAAAGAGAAATATTACATTTACAAAATTTTTACAATTTTTTTTTCACAAAATGATATGTCACACATTGATAGGAACATGTGTTGCTTATAGTTGCAGACTTTATGAACCTGTACACCAGCTTACGTGAAAAAGATTTCATATTCTATGCCAATAGACTCGTGACATCCATAATTTGACACTTTCTCGAGTTTTATATAGCTAGCTTTTATTTTTCCTATAAAAACACACAAGTTTTGAATTCGGGTTTTTGTGGGTATTAAAGTTTTAAATTCGGACATTTGTGTGTATTTTGTTCATACACAATGATCATTTTATTATGAGCTGTCAGTAGGGTGATAAAAATAAAGTAGTGTTAAAATGGTTAAAAAACACACAAAGACCCAAATTCAAAACTTTGGTGTTAGAATATAAAAAAAAGTTAATCACAACACTCGAAAATATGACACTTTGGTGTTAGAATATAAAAAAAAAGTTAATCACAATACTCGAAAATATGACACGTTAGTTACATTTTCAGATAATTATCCTTTCTTTATGAGACAAAAGATTCGCTAATTTAAAATAATGACATAGTATATCTTTTGATTTTATTGCATTTTTTCTATATAATTATAAGTCATGCACACACATATAATTTACATATGAATCAAGGTTATTTTAAAATATTAGTTTAGTATACGAGCATATAAGAATTTGGCAGTGTTTAATGTTTTATAAATGTGATATTACACGCACATGATTCAGAGAATTAATACAACTAAGAATTATATTTTAACTAAATTTGTTTTGTGCATACTCATAAGTCGTGCTTTCATTTTAATACCTTATAGTTTCATGCATCTACGGATTTTTGATATTACAACTAAATAAATTTTCGTATTCTAGTTTCTGACCCGTGTATGCATGAGTTATTAAACGCGAATTATGTTCGAACAATGACCATAAGTAATAATAATATCTTAACTATATTTGCTTGGGTTTGAAAATATGATCAGATCTGTTTCACAATATTATTTTCTATCTTCCTTTGGTATCAGAGCCATACGCTCATACCATGTTTGTACTCATATACTTTCTTTAATTAAGTTCTTGATTAGTATGCTCTGTGATTGCAGCCTAGTTGCTGATCTTTCACATCAGAACCTCAAAATTTAATTTAAAACCTTAATGTATATAATTTTAAGAATTGGAGTCATTTATTTTCTATCTTCTATCAGGGCCGTTGCAGGATATGTAAGTCGACAACAGTGGTCGCAGTTGTTTCCTCCGGGCGAGTATAGAATTAGAAAATAAAGTCTATAATTCTTAAAATCATGAGTAACAACAACCTCTTTAGCCGTTCATCTTCCTCTAGCTTTCGTCAGTCCTCTGCATCTAAAATAGATCAACTATATGAAATTTCATATGTTCTAGATGATTCCAGAATTCCCGTAAGTGAAATGCCTTTGGTAAACCCTTACCAAATCTTCACAAAGCCAACCAGTTCAATCACAAAAGAGTCAAACAATTGATAGGTTCTGCACCAAACAAAAAAAATCAAAGAATTCGTCAAAACCTCTAAATTTGACTCCCATCAATTACCAACATCCCAGGTTGAACACTTGGTATCTTTGTCACTACCATCGGACCTTCCTCGTCATTGTTTAGCACAAGGGTACACACATATTCATTTTGGTGCTATAAGGTTAACATTAACCTTTCATGGCAGAAAAGGTCTTCCTGCATATTCTCGAATAGCCTTGCTTGATACAAGGTTTGTAGAATACCAACACGCATGTATTGGTACCATACAAACTACCTTAAACGCAAGAACAATTTTTGTCACGTTTTACCCAAATTTCAACATGCCTCTCAATGATCCATCATTACTCACAACTCTCAAAGCCCAAATCCAGATTGGTGGCACACCTCAAGTGAATACGTTCCAGGCTACCTTTCATTACCAAATGGCCTACCGAGTCCAAAATCATTCGCTAGACATTCTGGTTCCAGGACAAGATAATGCAGGAGATGCTTTGTTAATAGATGTTGACTCTAACGCAACACCAACCTGTACTTATGTCCCCAGGCAGTTATCCCGAGATGAATTAGTTAAATTGCTTCCAGAAAAATGGATAACTAATTATGAACAGATTCATCAGGCTCCTGTTCGGTCAACATCAGCTCCAGAATTTGTGAGACACGAGAATGGCTTAGTCGAGATCAAATTCTCATCCTCACAACCCAAGTCAGAAAATGTTTTTCCCACAGGGATTCATATGATCACACCAACAGATCAGGAGCCCGCTCAAGAAGTTAAACACATATGGTGGGATGTATGCAATTGTGAAAGTTGCCTAGATGAAGCCGCAAAAATTGATGATGATGAAGATCTTCCTAAGAAGCGGAAATCCTCGCAACAAAAACTCAAAAGAAGGTATGAAAAAGGTGATCCAACAGTTGGACTTCTTGGAGAACCTTCGGGAAAATTTGACTATTATGTCTTGTACCCAAAAGCAGAGCCAAGTCAACCGCTATCACCACCACACAAGACTCCACCATCACCACATAAACCTCCGCCAACATCACCACCACTACCTAAATTATCACCATACAACCAAAAGGCCTTATCCATCCTCCATCAAGACTCACCAGTGTTTCTAATAACTAAAGATCCTTCATGTTCATATTCACAGGAATATGAGCAAAAATTCCCAGCCCTCACTGCCTTTGAACACCTTGATAGTCGTACTAAACATGATTGGAAGATAAAAAACCCAACAACTATCGGTCCAACTGGGCATGCAAACACAATCAGTCCTGTTGAAGCCACCTTGAATTAGCAGAGTGAAAATGTTGTTGCTTAGAACAAAGTTCTTATGAAAATTCTCTCACAACAAGGTATGATTACAAATAGTCAAGAGTATCTTTCATCAAGAGTTAAATCCCTTGAGAGTATCATCAATGAACTCCGTTTCAAAATTTAAGAACTTTACCGGGAAATCATCCAAATCATTCGACCTCGCCTACAACTCAACCTTCATCCTCTATCTCCCAGAAAGAGGCTAAAATAAAGAACTTGAATCAACTCTAAGATCTAGAACGGCAACATAAACAAAAGGGAATCACCTCTCTTATTGATGATCCATGAAGGTTACCATCAACCTTTTTTGTAGGTGTCTCATTTGACCCACAACCGTTACCCCAGTCCTACACCCACACAACATCACCATCACTAAACATATGGGCGTCAGAACAAAGAAGGCTAAAACCATCCACCAAAAAGGAGCCCACATTTTCACAAGAATCACAATCCATTACTGACGTTGTTGCTTCTACAAAAACCCCTGATGTCCTCCCGATTCAAAAGGTTAACCCTGTTTTAGTGTTCTTAAACTCACTCACCCAAATCGACAAGCCCCAAAACCCTTAATTCATTGCCCCAGTCATCAAGCCCCAAAAGGAATATGAAGAATTTGACAAGGTTGAATCATTTGAACATTTGTTCATGATTGAACAAGAAAATGCAGAATCAACAGTCCTGTTTGATGCACAAGAATATGAAGAACACCAAGAAACACAGAGTTCCCAAAGTCCGACATAAAACAATACTTCACTTTCGACGACGTACCACCATCAAAATGGCATGAAAGAAGCATCGAGATGCTAACTTGGTGTACTGCAGAATTGCAGTATTATACCATTGACGTAGTCATAAAGAGATTCTTAACCAGGCTCCAAGGACGTCTCAGAGAGACTGGTATCACAGTCTTGGCGAATATCGCCAACTTCAGATACAACAGTCAATATCTCCTGAAGCATTCATGAGTATTATATACTCAGAATTTATTAGCAGCCCGTGGGAACACACTACCTATGCTAGAGAAGAATTCCTCAAGATGAAGTGTTGTTCCTTCCAGAAGAAAGATTTAGAAAAACACTAAGATCGCATGTCCCAGCGATTCTACTGTTTAAATAGAGTAGATGATGTCAATCTAAAGCAAGTCTTTCTTAATTCATTTCCAGAATCTCTTGGAAATGAAGCATATCGGGCTTTAGAAGCAAGAAATGTCACAATAGCCCAAACAACCCTTGGCGAGAAGTACCAGTTAATTCTTAATGCTTTGGTAAAACTTTGCAACAAGAAAAAGTTCCTTGCTGAATTCGAAAGAACTGGAAAACGCCTTGGAACAAATACCAGTAGATAAAATGTAAAGATAAGTCATCATGCGATTGTACTCATACAAAAAAGAAATTCCACTCTAAAAGATTTTCAAGTCTCTCTGGTAAACCCCGGTTTTCTAGACGAGGCAGCAAGAAGTGAAAATTCATAAGAAAGAAAAAGCAACAAGGCAGAATATCTAACAGGTGCTTCATTTGCCAAAAAAAGGTCATTTTGCAAGAAATTGTCCGGATAAGAAAAGATCTCAGGTACTGATTCAGGCTTTAAATCAAGTAGAACCAGTTGATGTTTCTGATCTAGAGTCACTTTATTCTCTAGATGATGAGCCCATTGACTCAGTCTTGTGCATGATCGCCTACTTAAATTTTTCATCCGATGATGATTCTGACACAGATTCACTTGAAAGTGATTCTGATTTTGGGGTCCACATGATCAACCTAATACCATACGTCTTACCAATACAAGAAGACCCACCATTGCCACTAGCAAAAGTTCACCTCCTTACGGTTATTGCATTCTTTGATACTGGTTCCTCAGTCTCCATTTTGAATCTTAATATCCTCCCAGATCACTATTGGAAGCCTCACCACCAGAATTTCATG
>BQNB010063901.1:0-35509 GCA_026074375.1 Tanacetum coccineum | reverse complement strand
GTGACAGTCTCACATTGAGGACAATGTGTAGTTCTAGTATGGGGGGGATCTTTCGATTCGATCTTACTTGCATTTGCCTTCCACCAAAAATAGCAAAAATATGCTAAAATTTAAAAAAATTCCAAAATTAAAATAAGTGTTTTGACACGTAGTTTTGTCTTTTTAAGAAATAAATTTTGACTTGATCAAGCATGTTGCGCTCTAGATTGCCCCTTAACTTATATAAATTTAAGCTTTTGCTAGTCTTTTATACAAGAAGCTTTAAAATGCGAATTCTAGCTTGAAAAAGCCAAGAGTTTGCAAGTTTCCATGATAGACTTTAAATATGCAAAGCTTGTTTTTATTAGACTAAGCATTCGCTGATTTTTTTATTAAAGATTTTAAATTTGCGAAGAACGAAAAATGATAAAGTTTTATATAAGTTAGATGTTAAACATAGAGTAGTTGGATCTCTTTAGAGCTCATAGAGGTTAATTGTGGCTTTTTGCTCCCATCAGCTTAATAAACATTATATAATTGTTGAATAAATAAGGTTACTTAGGTTTTTGTGATTCTTAGTTTAAATCCCTTCGTAGATATTCCTTCTGGTAAAATTAAGGTACACATCGAGGTTTTGTCAGTGTTGTGGTACGCTCCCGGGTCTTGTCAGTTAGGACGCCCGATGTTTCGGTTGCTACAAGACCATAGGACTTGAAATTTGGCTAATAATAATAATAATAAATGTTATGTAATAAACCGAAGCCAAAATAAGACCACTACATCTTGCCGGCTCACAACCGATGTGGTAGTCGTTTAAAGGGTGGAGGGAATCATAATAATAAAATTGTGGGCTGATAAAAGTTTACTGCCTCTTGCCGGCTCACAACCGATGTGGCAGTCTTCTAAATAAAGCCCATAGTAAGAATAATAATCTGAGACTGATAAAAGTTTGCTGCATCTTGCCTGCTCACAACCGACTAAAAGGTCGGGGAAAATTATCGAGGTCGAATTATGTTTGCTGCTCTTGTCGGCTCACAAACCGATGTTGGCTAGCTCCTCTAAAGGACCAAGGTTTAATAATGTTGCAATAATAATAATAAAGCCAAATTTCGACTCCGGGGTTATCTAAAAAGGATAACCCCTAAATCATGCGAAATTAGAACCTTAATGTGGACTTTATTCTCACCATATCGTCTCTTTATGAAAGTATTTCAAACTAATTATGGTCTAAACCGGGTTTACTTTATAAGAATAAGACATTAATTTATTTGTCACCAATAAGAAGAATAAAATCTTTAGAGGATTTAGGAAATAAGGGAGCGAAAAGTTAAGTTTTTACTTACACAATTAACATTTATGAGTAGTGTTAGCATCTTAACTTGTATTTAACAATGATTTCGTTTTTAAGCTTGGTTTGAGGTGAGTGAAAAATCAAGAATGATGAATTTATCCTTTTATTGTTTCTTATTCCGTAAAGTTGTGTTATGAATATATGAATATTAAATGCATAAAAATGGTTAAACAGGGGGCTTTTCAAAACTAGTGATTTCTTAATCCCCTTTGATGAACACTTAGCTATTTTCGAGGTAATTAGTCTAAGGGGGTTGAAATTTTTGGTTTTCTAAGTTTGTGTTTATGACATTGCGTGAGGTCACGGCAATAGCTTAGTTTGGGGGATTTTGGTATGTGCTTAAATACACATACCTTTTACCTAATAAAAAGAGCTCAAAAGACCAATAATGACCAATAAATACGGAAAAATGCATTGTATTCGTTTGTATTGTGAATTGTGTCTTGCAGGTACGGATATTCAATAAAAGAACAAAATCAAAGGCAAATCGGACAAGACCGGGCACGGGAATGGAATGAGCACGGAAAAACGAAGCCGAAGGCGTATACATCCTTAATGGACCAACCTGTACACATTTTATTGGATCGGGTCAGCCCATTAACATTGTATTACTATATCAATCCTAAGCCCTTTTACTAAACAAAGTCCAAAATACCAAATCAAATCCATAATCCATTATTGGCCCAAGTATCAAATGAGAAGCCCATGTCAACCCCCCATCCCTGGTCAAGTCAACAAATATTATACGGGTCAAATTCACTGTGGATTATCTTTTTCCCTCTTTTACTTTCACACGCAGCAACATACCAGGGTAAATCAACTCCTTTCATCCTACGCCCATCCTTCTAGAAGCTCACCTCACACATCTGACAAGCAATTAGCCACGTTGGCAATCCTAGATGACGTGATTGGTTATTGATGCGTGGAAGCAATCCAGTAGACTAAAATGAAGGATTGTGATTGGAGGGTCATGATTAGATGATGGGAGGAGCGTCTCAAGTCCTAAAAGGTTCTGATCAAAGCTATAAATAGAAGCTCTCACGCACAGTGCAAGATATCTAGGAGTAGTGTAGTAGTAGCTTTTTAATAGTAGCTTATTGTTTAACTTTTAGCTTATTGTCTTTTAAATGTAATTTCCTTTTTCAAATAGCTTGTACACTCTTTTAAAAGTTAATAAAATTCAGTTTCATTCATAATTGTGTTTTTTAATTCTGTTCACTATTAAGCAGTTTGTTTAAATATATTTTGGATTTACTAATAAGCTCAAATAAGCTCATTATCTTACAAAGCTATTGCTCATTCAGATAAGCCTTCTCAAAGCTTAGCTGAATTTAGCCATTTCACCTTTAATACCTCAAAATTATTACCTCAGCTTTTTGGATGATAAGCCGGATTTAGATGGGCTTATGGACACCATCAGCTTATCTTTGATAAGCTGGAGCTTTTGTAGATTAGCTCTAAAGAGCAGTTTAGCCTTGTTTAAGCAAAGGCAATTATAAGTTTCACTTTTCTTATTTCAAGCCTATTTACTGTTTCTGCTTAATGCTTGCTTATTCCTGCTTAATATGTGCTTATTGATGCTTAAGTTTTGCTTATTCAGTTATATTTTAGCTTAATATGTTCAAATGTTAGTTTAAATTAGTCTTAATTTGCAATTTCTTATAATCTCTCCTAATATCTAGTTATTGTAGCTTATAAGTTTAGCTTATTAATAAGTCTTTGTTTGTCCTTAGCTTATGTTTAGTTATACTTTATTTACTTAATAGCCTTTCTGTTTTCAAAAATTTGAGCTTAAATCAACTTTTTGTAGCTTAAAAATGAAAAAATCACTTTTAAAGGGGTGTTTGGATCAAACAGTACTAACTTGAGTTAATACTGCTGGATCACTTTTGCATCTCAAATCAGTTTTAACTAGTCTAAGTTTAGTCTAAATGATAGTTTAATTCAGATGTTAAAGTCTAAAATTCAAAGTTTATGATTATTGTGTCCATATTTTGAATCTGTAAGAGAATAGCTTATTCAAATTGTTAGAATCATTTGATCTTTTGAAGTTGCTAGTTGCAATCAATTTGATGCTTGTTTTAAATCTCAAAATACATTAGATAATAGTTAATATGAGAATGCAATTGCTATTTAGTTTGAGTCTTAATTCTGTCAAAGCTTTCAAGTTCCATTCTCAAAAGTGAAAAGTCAAGTTTTCAAAATCATATTTAGATTAGATTAAGTTTTATTTGAGGTCTGATTTTTTTTGGAATACAAGCTCTTTGCACATCAAACTCCATCTGTTTTTGGTTTACACCTTATTCCAAAGTGCTTATTAGGTCTTAAATTAAGCTAAAAGTTAGCCATTTTCTATTTTAAAACCATTTGTTTTAGTCATTAGTCATTTTAGCTTATAAGAGCTTTTAAGCTCATTTTGTCAGCTAAACCCTTGTCACTTTTGCTCATTAGAACTTAGTAGTCATTAGTTTTCAGCTTATTTGATTTAAAGTTGCTTATTTAGTCTAAAAATTTGCAAAATGTTTAGCTTAAAAGTCATTAGTTAGTTTAGCTATAATCTGTCATATTGTTTAAGCTTATTCCTGTCTTATTTACAAGTTTAAGAAAAAGTTGTTTTACAAAAGTGTCTTATTTTGTCTTATAGATTAGCTTTTTAAAAAGAAAAACCAAAAAAATGTTTTGTCAAAAAGGGTGGCCATAGGTTTCGAACCTGTGACCTCTCCCTTTCATACTCAACACCTCAACACACACTCACTTAACCAACTGCCCTTGGGTCTTTTTCGGTTATAGACTTGCAACATTAATTCCTTATAGTCATTATTATTGTTTTGCTTATTTGACTTTATTTGCTTATTTTCTGCTTATTCATTAAGCATACTTTCATGTTTTTATTTTTACTAGATTCCTGTTAGTCTTAGGTACTTTTCATAATTTTTCTAGAATTTTTAGAGAAAGTTTAGTATTTTTTATCAATTTTCTAGATTAAAAGTGTTTTTAATTCATAATAAATAAAATAAAAATCAAAAAAATATAATTCTTTTTCTGAAAATTATTTTTAGTCATTTAGGATTTATAAAAATTAAATTCGAGTTTGTAGGATTAAAATTTGAATTACTTGCTTAAATGTTGCGTTTTAGAATTCCCGTTAACGTTTTCGTGCTTTATTTTTTTAAATTGTTTTAGTTGTTTACTTGTTTTTACTTGCTTTTACGTGTTTTTACGTTTTCATTATTAGAGATAGAATCCAATTCAAATCTTTGAAAATATTCAAACACGCGATCACAAACTTAACCTCGATTTTCAATTCACACATCGTCGGGATACGACTCGGGAAGGTTTTGAATCTTACTTTGGATAAAAGTAATCTTCTAGAATCCTCGTGGAATACTTATCTTATACTATTATTGACTAATCCTTATACTATATATTATATATACGTATCGGGAGAAATCAGTGATAATGAAGATGAGCCAAGGAATGAAACTACCTCTAGACGTAACTGGTTCAAGAAACCTACACCACCTCAAGAACCCACTGACCCTGACTGGTATGTTGGCAAGACTACACAGGAAGGACCAACTTAAAATTGGTTGATGACTCTAACAGCTTCTACTTCTACTGATAAATCATTAAAGGACTTTGACGAATTGATGAGCACTCCCATAGACTTCTCTGGATACATCTTGAATGGCCTGAAAATCAAGAAATTCTGTTAGGACCTGCATTCAAACTAATCAAAGGCACCCGCTCCAACTTTGCTGAATTAGAATATGACTTTGAAGAATGCTACAAGGCTCTTTTAGAAAAGCTTGATTGGGAAAATCCTGAAGGCGATGACTACCCATTTGATCTTTCCAAACCCCTTCCTTTAATCACGGGTGGAAAACGTCAAAGAGTACCATTTGAATACTTCATCAACAATGATCTCAAGTATCTACAAGGAGGAGTTTCGACTATGACATACACGACATCTATCACCAATACAAAGGCCGCTCAGTATGATCTACCAGGCATTGAAGACATGGTTCCAAACATATGGAGTCCTGTTAAAGTTGCTTATGATAGATATGCGTTATGGGGTATCTCACATTGGAGAGAACAACGTAAGTCCTTCTATGAATATGCAAGATGCATACAATCAAGAGGAGATGTATATTCTACAAAACGTATTCTGGCAGTTACTCATGTAAAGGTAATGAGAAAACATGGATACGGGTACTTAGAAGAGATTGTAGTGAGAAGAGCTGATAACGTATTATACAGATTAAAGGAAGGTGACTTTCCACGACTTCGGATCAATGATATCGAGGATATGTTAATTCTTGTGGTTCAGAATCGGCTCACAAATCTTTTAGGGGATGATGTTGCTGACTTTCCAATAGCCCTAAGGATGTTCACCAGAAGTCTGGTTATTCAGAAGCAAGTCAAGGATCTTCAACTTAGAGTTGAAAGTTATCAAAAGAAGATCAATGTTACCAAGCCTGATACTACAAGACCAGATCTCAGAAAAAGGCACCCGTACACTCCATACAAAGACCCTCAAGGATTCATTTATGTCGAAGACACATGAGGAACAGGTTGATGCCGCGCTGAGAATGTACATGTTCTAGTGTGGCATGGTTAACTAGACTTCTTTCTTCGATCGAAGACTATTACTAAGATATCGACATGGAGTTACTTTGCTGAAGAGAAGTTGGAGCACATTGGAAATAAAAGAGTCATTTCATGATCAAGGACTCACAAGCTGCTAAGGACAGGAGGAGGATGAGGGTGTTTGGAGAAATTTGTTGTCGTTAGACTCTACGGAATGACCTACAGGACTGCTTGCAAAGAACAATTTGTCCTAGTTCATATTGAGTTCATAATTCAAAGGTCATTTCGTTTATCAATTTATTTGTGAATTTGTAAGATAGTTATGTTAGACTTTATGGTGATAAAAAGGTGTGCTCGGAGTTCTAAAAATTTTCATGTATTTCTTACGTAAATTCAAAAAATTTCAAATTATTGTATCTGCACAGTCTTATATACCCCAAAACTGTAAGGAGGGGAGCATTAAGATGTTCCTAATAGTGATTATGTAACATTTTGTCCTCGAACGTTTAATCAATTGATATCCAAAATATCAAGGGATTAACATTTTGGATAAGGGGAGAAAATGTGATTAAACTGAATCTTAATTGTATTAACATGTGATCGTATAAAATGGACTCAATGCACTCCAACACTTAGCATGTACTATGATTACGATGCACATGTTAAGGGGGAGCTTTTAGTGATGATGAAAAACTCTCAAGTGTAAATCTTTTGATATTTATATCAAACACTTTGATTGAACTTTTCAATGATTTTGGTTTTGATTGTGATGGAATACCCTAAAGACTGACCATGTACTTAAATTTATGGATTTATAAGATGGTTAGGCATAGGTATTCAAATCCCATGATCCAACCAGAACCTGAGGGATCTACCCAGGGATATCCACTAGCTAGTATAGAAGTCCTTAGGTATGATACAAAAGGAGAAAAAGTGAGAATCGGGAATAATATCGACTGAGATGGAGCTAACACTTGAACAAACCCAACAAGGTGTTAGTTATGAAGTCTCGGTAAGCATTGAAGGGGTTAAAGAATGAAAAAGAAATGTAAGGATAAAGGGTGAAAAGAAAGAAGCCCTCCATACACTTAGGCAGAAACCGGATCAATACATAATCTGTCGGAAACACTAAGTTGTTGTCTGACATTGAAGATAGTCATGGACCCAGTGACGCTATACACAACCCTCCCTAGCCACTCAAGGTTTCTCAACAGGCTCTTGTTTTATTTCTCATAGAGATTACACGCATTTCTATCGACTTTCTCACTCCGAGTTAGTTGATATTGAAAAGGTGACAGTCTGCTCCAGCCTCCGATCACTAAAAACAAAGTGCACCATTGAGTCTAGAGCCAAAGGAGATCATCCATAAATCTCATTAGGACACTTGTCAAATCATGCTTGCTATATCACATAATGTGAATAACAAGTTAACATATTAAGAGTCCTACGCATTATCCTTGTGATTTTGCCAGAACATCTGAGTGATTTCATTCACTATGAAGATGGAAATCCTGCTTGAGCCAACATCAAACAAGCTCATGGTAGGTGACTTGTGCGATTCTATATGAATCAAGTTTGTGACATCTGGAAAGAAACGATGGTGTGATTCTATAATAATCAAACTTGTTCCAAGTTATGAATTGACGATTGCTGATGAATTTTTGAAACGATTAACACTCTCGATGTTTCACAAAAACACTTTAGCAAGTGACACATTGATTGATTTTCAAATCAATTTTTTATTTCAATCGGTGGGATAGTAACTCGCTGGTTTACTCTTATCGTGTTGTCTGCTTTGAGACGTTCCGATAATGAGAACATGCTGAGTTTGATGAACCTGATACATATGTGTTAGAAAGATTCGACACTTTAGCTGGAAATCCTGTCAAGGAGATTCTTCTTAAATTGAATATACCTGATCACATGTTGATCCTTACGGATTCGAAGGTTACTCCAACCAACCACGGGCGAATGACAAAGCCATATTTGTCCGCCCGCTTTATTGCTAACTGTTTTATTGAAGGTTTTAAGATGAGGTGAAGGTACTAATTCATATGATCACAAGACTTTTTAGCTACATGCTCATACCTGACCGAAAAATATTAAGAATCATGAAGCTCAAGTACCATTGTTTCAAAGTCTTCCGCTACTTGATATCGTACGTCCTTCTTAAAGCGACAAAGTGTTAAAGTTAAATAAATTCAAGAAAGATGCATTATTAAAGCTTTTCAAGGTTATCAAATCAAGAAAGGTATGAGCATGTCGGTCCAGAAGTCACAAGTTTACGAGATAGCAAAGTCTACAAGATGGCGAAACGAGATTACGCTTGGTTGATGATCTCAAGGTATTGAAGATCACATTCTCACATTTAAGTCAAGATAAGGGAACAAGCTCACATCAAAAGTCAATGATCATACTTCGCGAATCACTAGTTAACAGTTTAAGTTAAAGACTACAGAGCTTCAAGACATAAGTGAAGCATTGTTGCTAAGTTTAAATTTTTGTAAATTAAAGTGACCTCCCTTAGGGGGGAGATTGTTAGAAATACGGAAAAGTATCAGTCACTTCCAATATAAGTAGTCATAGCTCATAGTAATTAGTAATGTTATGTTAGTAAGCTAACCAGGCCAAATATACATAGTAAGCCCATAACACAAGCCCATGGCCGGTTATGCTAGGCATATATAACCCCTCTCCACACATGGAGAGGGTGTTGTTTTTTCATTTCTCACATTACACTAATCTAGTATTTTCCTTTTTACTCTCTCTCTCTCTCTCTAAGTGTATATCCAATCATCTCTTTCCCACTCTAAAACTCTAAGTGAATCCTATCATACATATGTTAAGCTATTCTACATAAATTACACTAATCCTAAGGGTTAGATCTAATCTAATGTTAAAAACCAAAATATTAAAATAAAAATCAAGATTAAATTTTTACTCCTCGACTTCGGCGCCAAAAACTTGATGTGTTGTAGTGTAGGGTTGTTTTTTTATATGATTCAAGTTTTAAATTTATATTTTGCGATCATAACCAAAAAACAAAACTTTAACGGGCAGTGTACCGTCGGTAGTAGTTTTTGGTAGATAGGGTGTCGATTCACTGAGAGCGAGGAGAAATCTCATCCATTTAATTAATATCTTGGTTATCTAATTATGTTAATTTATTCTAATCCTATGTTAACCTATGTCAGTTTATAATCTAATTTCTAATGGATAAGGGGGGGTTTTCAAGCATGCAGACACTGGTACAGGTTTGGTTTGGGACATACAATCAATTCAAGAAACCTATTACCCACGCAGCTAATTAACAAAAGATTAAAAGTGCGGTCGACCTTATATAAGAAAATTGTAATTAAACCTATATTAATCCGATTTATGAACGTTGGTTTGTTTATTTAGTGCACATGATTTCTTCTCTCGAGGTGCATATCATTCTTAAGACTTAGGCGTTACTTCTTCCTAAGACCTAGACACGATAATTCTGTCATAATTTAAAAGCATCCGAAAAGCACCTTGTTTGCTGTTTATAATCTATATTAGGGATTTAAGCAATAGTGATCATGTTAAAACCCCTAGCTCTAAGACTTTACCCTCTTACGCTCTAGGGCAATCTATACACTAGTAGTCCACTTGTCCAACTATCCAATGGAAGCAGAACGTTATTTCTTGAATTATCTAGGTCACCTGCTAGTCAACACGATCAACAAACTATTGGTAATATCCAATTATCTAGTTAAGCTTGAAGCGTATCCTAGACACAGACTTAGAAGGACAATATTTGTGTAACTATTATTCTGGGTGTATAAATTACTATATGGAGAGCTATCCCAGACTCTATATCCGCTTGGTCCACTTAGCTAGATCCAGTTGAATGATAGGTCGCATACAAAAGCGCGTAAACAAGTATAAATTGATAAACATAAACAAGCATACAACGATAAATCAAGAAATCGATATAAACAAATACCAAACATTTAGATCTTCATAATAATGGCTAATACCCGAAGGTATTAGCCTTCAAACGTCATAATAAATACAATAGTAATAATTTAGCCAAGGTAAACTAACCGAATTAATGAATGATACCAAAAACTAAATGATTGCTAAAGTATATGGAATTACACGATGTCTCCTATGGAATTGAATACGTTGCTCGACCTCTTCTGCTCTTTTCTCTTTTGAAAATCGACTTTTATGGTTTAGGTATCGAGAATATGATTTAGCACCCTTAAAACTCTTTTTTGAGTTTTCTATTTATAATGTCTAGAAGTTGGTTCAATACGACGTATCCAATGGGTTGGATACGGCGTATTGGGGATTTCTTAGAGTAGGGATCACGTTTGATATCTTCCAAAATATTATATTGATTCCATATCTTGAATACGGCGTATTGAGTCTTCTGGATACGGCGTATTGCTCTTTAATATTTTGTGGTCTTTGGTGAGTGCAGGCACGGATACGCCGTATCTTCTTGATGGATACGGCGTATTGGTCTTCAGAATAGTAATCTTCAAAATATCTTCATTTAAGCTTCAGAATGTGCGCCTTTTGCTATGTTTCACCAATTACTCCATAATTACTGTAATTCTCAAATATAAACGATTAAGTAACAATTCTTTACAATAACTATACAAAATGTGTAACATCCGAGAATTTTCGGATTTTTAAGATAACGATTTTGCCCCTTTGACTTTTAGGTCTGGCTTGACTTACAAGAACAACCATCTAAATCACGTTTTCACGTCTCGGACCCTAAAGCAATTCGATGTGAAACGACATTCCTGACAACTTTTCAGTTTTGCCCGAGACCTGGAAACGAGCCGAAAAGGGCTAAAACAGCACCGCAAACATTATTCGAACGATATACAACGCGAACACACAAAAACAATTAAATTTGTTTTTAATTATCAGTATTTATTTAATAAAAATATTAAATAAATTAGTCATCATTTTTAATTAAAAGCGTTGTTGATAACGCGAATACTCAAGTTGAAATCCATTTTTATTTCGGACGAAACGAAACCGGTTCACAAAATGAATAACAGATATTTTATTAAATATTATAAAATATTTATGAAACATTATCAAGTAAATACTTATTTTTATCAGAAAAATGATTCGGAAAACAATGGCGCAAGTTTCGAGAGTTGAATCGTCCGTTAGGTCGCTCAAATGAGTCCCGAACCGTTTTTATAAAAACTATACCAAAAATGTTACACATTTGGTCCCTCAACTATTTCAACTTGTCACTTTAGTTTATATATATATATAAACTTATAACTTCATTTCATTTCCATCTCATTTATACACACACACACTCTTATTTACTCTCTCCTCTCTCTCCACATTTCCCTCACCGCCGGCCCCTCTTCACAGTCGAGCCAACACCTTCCTTCTACGGCAACTTTTCCGGCCACCACCGACGTCACCGCCGCCGGAAATGTTTTTCGGCGGGGTTTTTCCGGTGAACCCAAAAGATGATCTCGTGACCGGATCTTCCCAATCCACCCCCCCTAGGATACTCTCTCACTCGACCCTCCTCTCGGCTGCTGTCATCCGCAGCCAAACACACCACTCCAACACTTACGCAACCATTCTCCATGTCATCATACAAACCATCCACTCGCTATCATGGTGCGGGCGGTTGTATAAATGGCGCAAGGGTGCGTTTGTTTTTGTTCTTAACCCGCTAGGGGTGCGTCGGGTTTCGGGGTTACGACGACAAGGGGGGGGGGGGTGTGTGCGTTCGTTTGGGTTGTTGGTTTAGCACCGAGGGTGCGTCCGGGTTGTTGTTTACACCAAAAAGAGGTGCGTTGGAAATGGCAGCAGAGGGGGGGGTTTCAGTTTGGGTTAAAATCACCACATGGGTGCGTTTGGCAGCCCCACACATCGAGGGGTGCATTTGATTGTGGGTTGGGTCGGGTTGTTGTGGTAACAGCCGGGTATAAAAACCGGTGAGGGTGTTTGTTTGGCTGTTATAAACAGCCGTGGGGAGGGGGTGTTTGTGTTGTTGGTCCGGCATAGTAACAGCCGAGGGGTTTAGAGGTGTTTGTTTCGGTGGTAAAACACCACCACCAAAAAGGAGTGCGTTTGGTTTGTGAGTTACGCACAAGGGTGCGTTTGGCTTGTGACAGAAATCCCACAAGAGGCGTGTTTGTTTGTGGGTTGGCACCGGTTAGGGTGCGTTTGGTTTGTGACAGCCCGCAAGGGGCGTTTGGCTGTGGGTTTAGCAACGGGTGTGTTTGGTTTGGCAGTGCGTTTGGTTTAGTTGATAACAGCTGGGGGTGTTTGTTTTTGGGGTTACACCAAGGGGGTGTTTGTTTTGAGTTTTGGCAGCAAATTGGGTGCATTTGAAATTGTTTTAGTCGCACAAGGGGGGGACGTTTGGTTATTAAAATGGATTAGGGTGCGTTTGGTTGAATAATGGCAAAAAGGGGGTGTTTGGGTTAAGAGAGAGACGCGAAGGACATGTTGGTTTAGCGAAACAACGAGGAAACAACGAGGGTTCGTTTGGTTTATATATATCAAAACAACAAACGAAAATAACGAAAGGTTATTATAAATATTAAAACCGGACAAATATTTATTGGTGGTTATAATCGGTTAAATAAATATAATATTTATTGATTGAGTTAAATTAGATATAACGATATATATAAATATGTTATATCTAGGAAACGCGGACATTTGAGATATTGGAAACGCAGAAAATAACAATATATATGTATATTGATTTAAAGGAAAATGACGAGTTTTACGGAAATGGAAAACGATATATATACGGGAATTTCATGGCAAAGTGTACATAATTTTTTTATTTAGTAATGTTTTACTAAAAGTTTATATTATTTTATAAACAAATAAAAAGGGACCAAGTTATATTTTAAAAGATACATTGACTTGTATTATACAAAAACCCGACCAATGAACGAAAACTATACTTTCACAATGAGATGATTATTTTAGGCGCGAGTCGCCGAGGAAACTAAATATAAATTATAAAATATTATTTTATATTTTATAATTATCAACTAGAAGGTAACCTAATAATTGTTGTAAAAGGCTTTACAAACATCGGTTAACTTAATTGAAAATCTTAAAACGTACGATTACGTTACATAAGTACTTTTTGTTTAATTAAGTGGTGATTTCAGAAAATGAGTCAAACTAATTGGGTTAATTATTTTATTCAGACTTATTATATAATACCTGCAAGGTATATTATACCTTTCAATAATCTTTGGATTGATTATATTTGTTATATAATTCGCGGTAGGAATTATACAAGGGTTATTTTTCATATGTAATATATAAAGAATATATATTACACACTTTGCATATATTTTAAATTTATTTATTTAACCAACCACCAAACCATTACAATGTTAAATCTAAATCTTTATCAACCGCCGTTGCAACTTCTGGATCGAGCCGCTTCGTCTTCCGTTGTGTCGGGCATATCAGATGCCTATCTGTCAATCGTTCTACAACATCAATGTGAGTTCATAACCTCGCTTTTCAATCTTTTGAATGTTTTATAAACCCGCGAGGGGGATACATGCTTGTCTACAAACTCTTATACTTACTCGGTTACCTTATAACAATGTGATTGTTTTTAAAGGATATTGTGAGTTTATAGCCCCACGTTTTACTTGTTTTACATATATTTTTGGGGTGAGAACATGCTTGTGCAAATCTGTTTGCAAACTCAATTACATGGTCGATTTCATACGTGTTTACATGAATGCTTACAAACTCATTTACATGGTTGATTACCTGTTTGGTTTACATACTCATTTATATATCTCGCGAGGAGATACAATACTTGGTTTAATTTTTGAACGTAAACACATACTATACTTTTATGATTACGGATTAGCTTAGGTTGCATGAACTGTAAATCACTCGGAGGGTGAGCGCGAATGTTATGAAATAGATCTATTCGGGATTGACAATCCCCGTTCGGGTGACTAGCTATCGCCGGTAACGAACGTTATAACATGTCGGAACACGATTGGTTGAGTCTTCAGGGCCAACAATTTCATACACATGGATATTTTCAGAGATGCCCGGGTGTTCTTGGAGGGGACACCTGTGATGGGTACAAAAGGGTTTTCATTAATGCCCGGGTGTTCTTGGAGGGGACACCTACGATGGGTACATTTTTACTGTGCCTTGAATAAAGTGGCATACATACAAGTCTACGTCACAGTTTCATGAACTTAGAGTAATGGTAATCATGGTTTTATACACACTTGAACATTTACGTTGCCTTGAATAAAGTGGCAATACATACTTTGGACAATTGCGGTCAAATTATCATACATACATTTTGAAGGACATTTAAGGATTTAAATGGTCGTACACGCTTTACAGAACCTTGGTTTAACATTTATACTTAAACAAATCTATGAACTCACCAACTTTAATGTTGACACTTTTTCAGCATGTTTTTCTCAGGTGAATTAGATGCTCGGTTTTCTTGATGTGCATTGGAGTCTATACATTCAAGCTTTTCATGGTGATGCAATTATGGGACAAATGTTATATCAAATTCAGATTTTGATTAAATTAACAAGGCTACTTTTCAAACGACACATTTAGAGGTCGTTCTCTTGTATCTAGCGCTATGTATTATGAAGTAACTCCCCCGGACACATTTCCGCTGCGACGCGCATTTTTGGGGGTGTTACAACGTGTATGCATATGAAATTGTAACCATTAAACCTAGACAATGAAAGTTTCAACTTTTGTAACAATTGAACCTACACAATGAAAGTTTTAACTTTCATTACAGGAACTCGGTAGGCAGGTGAGAAATCTTTAATGTCATAATTTCTATTCTAATAAACCAAATATTTATATCTTAAGGAAAAATCTTCATTAGTGGGGTTGATTGTGTTTTTTATAACAAAACATTAGTACATTTTCATTCTATAATATGCCTATCATATGGGTTAATTATGTGAACAACTTAAAAAAGCAAGTTAATGGAATAGTGTTACTAACCAAAAAATAACCATACCTAAACACCTCAAACCCGGCTCGATACACCCCAAATAAGCCATATACAAAAGCTTAACATTAGAATTTGAAATCATACTATTACAAGAAAAAATTATAATCCTAACAAAACCCTAAAATATGAAAATAACAAAGATAATGTAATTAGGCTTGATAAATTACAAAACAATTTAGGTGTAACTCAACCCATGCAATTTTTTGGTTTTCTTCTCAAACAATAACAACTGAACCTGTCAAAATAGAAAAGCCCCAATTCAGTACTCAAAATTAAAAAAAATTATAATCAAAATTAGTTGCCCATCTATTCTACAAAACCCCCTAAATTTTAAGAAAACCCTAATTTCAAATTTAACCCCAAAAGCCTAACCCTAGTAACCCTAATTAAGAGAATCATTCAACACAAACTTAAATAAAAAGTTTAAAATTACTAACCACATAATCAAAGAATCTCATTCAAGAACCCAATCTGAACAATCGTGACAACCCCACATTAAAATCGTCACAACCACAACCATAATCATCATAAGCAATCATATCACCATATACATCTTAATAATTTGTTCTTCTGTCTCTAGGTTTAGAGAGAGAGAGAGAGAGAATGTGTTTTAGTTAGTAGATAAGTGGTATGTGTTTGGGTGACACATAACCCCCACTTGGAAACTGAAGAAGGATTAAGGCGGTATCAAATGGGTCAGGATGGGTCAGCCTAAATGGAGTCTAAAACACACACACAAAACGGGCCAAATACAGTAGATTAGGACCGGTGAAATTTTTTAATAATATTTTTGACTATAAAATAATCAACAATTCCTGCTAATTGTATATATTTATAATGCAGAATAAGTATTTTATGAAATAGTATATTATACATAATGAATCAAAAGTTTAAGTAGGTTATGCACAATGAGTTTTTCATCGATACAAATTACACAATAAGACTAGAATAAAAGTACATGAAATATAAATAGACGTTGCTTTAATTTTAATGGCATTTCTCGTAAAACTTATATCATTTTCCTTCTATTAAAATTTGTAAATACAATAATATTATGCCGTCACTCTATGGCAATATTTAAAATTGATTATTCACTATATTTTATTTTCCAATCATATACAATTTTTTTCAAATGTTATCTATATATATAAATGGATTCTGATTGCCCTCACCCCCATACCTTGTTGTTAAGAAAACTTTGCACAACTCTGTCTTTTGCATGATCATGTTCTGAAAGGAAAAAGAAATTAACCGTGTAGAACCGTAAAGGGGGGTGAATATGATCTTTTTTACTTATTTGAAGTTTATAAAACTTCAAGTCTTACAAAAACCAAGTCGTCTAATGATCTACTTGATGAGATAGATAATAAGTTGATTGAGAGAGAGAGCACGATATATATTGGTTCGATATGAGGGGTTTAGGCCATCTGTACGTCCAGTTGCGAATCTATGACACCGATACTATTACTCTAGTATAATCCTTATGGTGGACTATAAACTATATTACAACATCGCTCCACCAATATGCACTAAGATCGGCGCTCACTAAAAAGAGCTACTCCCTACAATACTCCGCCCTCGGAATCCACCCCTAAGAACCCATGATTCGACTTACTCCTATGATTACTAAGATCAACTAGGACCATGGTATGTGCTTAATTACACATACCATTTTCCATTAAAACCGGACTTAAATGACCAAAAACGTACCAAAAATACATTGTATTTGTATGTTTTCACTTATATTGTGCAGGATACGGATATCCGACAAAAGGACAAAAAACGAAGCCAAAATGACAATACCGAGCATGGAATTGGAAAGAGCGGAAAAAGCCAAAGTTAAAAAGTCAAAGTCAAAGTCAGCTCACTACACACTTATAAGCCTTAAACCATTTAAAATAACCCAAATCCATTTTATTTAATAACCGGCCCAAAATTAAAACCCTAGGCCCAAACCTAAACCCAATACAACATTTAACACCCGTTAACCCATCACCCCTATACCCTTTACATCGTTAGTCCTTAAGGACTAATGTTGTTAGTCCTTTAAGGACTAACGGTGCAAACAAATACCAAACTCAGGGGCCAACTACGACACAAATCAAACCATAAACCAATTCCCACCCTAAGCACTATTTATCATCTCCCTCATCTGTCACTTTCCTTCCCTGCAACACGAAAAAATTAAACCCAAACCCCACACCATAAAACAACAAACACACGCTGGCAATCCTCTTATTTGTGATTCGTTGATAAGACAAAGATAAAGAATGAAGGGTTTAGATCAATTGGCTTGGAGGACACTCAAATTGGATGGCTTAGATGAAGACTTGAAGCTCTCACACAACAAACACAACAAGCACAAAGGGAAGACCCTGCAGTTTTGGCATTTTATATAAATAGTTTACGTTTTCCTTTGTAAAATTTATCTAGTATAATTTAGGGTAGGAGTAGTGTAATTTTAATTTAATGTCAATCTAAATTTTCTGTCATTTAAATTTTAAAAGCCTTGTAACAATTTTAAGCTCTTAATAAAAGTTTTAGTTAATTTCATAAGCTCTCTTTAAATTCTGTTTTAATCTCAGAGTTGTTATAAGTCACTGTTCTCAATTCTCTTTTACTGTTCCATTGCAAATCTCTTTCAAAAGTAACTTGGCTGTTTGGTTTGGATTTGGTGATGTTTTATATGCTGCTAATGGATGAAGGATCAAAAATGGATGGATCCTTGGGTTAAAAGCTAATTCAGAACATGGACTAGGGGGTTAGGATAGATTTAGGACCTTTACAAAACATTTGGACCACTTGTAAGTCTCAGTTTCAATTTTCAGCTTACTTTTACTGTTCATCTGCTTATTTAGTTATATCTACTTATTTCTGCTTAATTTGTGCTTATTCTGCTTTTTAAATGTTAATCTTGTCTTTATTATGCTTATTTGATTTAGTATAATGCTTATCTTAACCTGTTTTAGTTTAAAATTGCAAAAATCTATCCTTAAAGGGGTGTTTGGGTCAAGGGACAAAATGGGTCCAAATGGTCTTTAAACCATTTGGGTCACTAAGTTAACCTTAACAAGCATATCTAAGGAATTCTAATCAGTTTTAACAGTTTTTTAAAGTATAAAATTAAGTTTTTAGGTGTCTTATACAAATACTTTAAATCTGTGGTCTTGTGAACTTTTTCAAACTGCTTATTGTTAATTCTTGTTTTTAAGGTTTTGTTTGTGTTGTTTTTAGTGTTATAATGCAGTAGAAAAAGTTTACTTAACTTTACTTTAGTTTTGCAAATTCATTCTAAAAGTTTATTATTTCTATAGAAGTTTTAAGTCTAAAAAAATCAAGTTTAAGGGTTCTTAGTACAAGTTTTTTCAATCTGATTAGTTGACAATTTGTTCTAACGTGTATTACACTTGATCTTAGCTTAAAAGATTATTTTTGAAGCTTTGAGTATGTGTCCAATTAGAGTCAATTCAGTAGAAAAGAATGTTGTGTTTATAGTATACACTAAGGTTGTAGTTTTGGATTTCAATCTATCAAATTTCATCTAGTTTAAAAAGTCTACTTTTCCATCATAAATTTATATAAGTTAAATTTAGTTTTAGAATTTAAAATTTCTTGTATAAGTAGTTTGTAGTGTTAAATTTATCTGTTTCAACTTATTTTGAAGTTTAACTTTTAATTACTAGCTTAATTCAGGCTTGCTTATAGTCATTTTGTCTTTTAAATAAAAACCAAAAAGCTAGAATTCTGTGTAACTAGTCCTTTTCAATTGGATTTTTCATGGCTTAGTTGAAGTTCAAACCACTTTTTGATTGCTGATTCTTGCAGCCTATAGGCTAAGCTTTTCAAAGCTATAAGTTGCTAAGCCATAAGGATCCATCATCTAGTTTAAAAATAAGCTAGAAAAGTGCTTCTTGGATTTTTATATTTTTTATAAGAACGAAAATAAACTTTCCGAAGAAAGGAACTTCAAGGCTTGAACACGAACAATCCCGTAAAAATCGCTACACCTCTCCCCGGCAGTGGCGCCATTTTGATGTTGGTCGTTTTTACACGCGTTTATCAAATTAACCCTCAAATGTATAATATATATTTATAAAACATATACGTATACGTAAGCTAAGTATCATACAAATTATTCTTAAGAAAGAATAAAAAGTAATCAACACGGGTATCGTTTTCCTCGGCGAGAGGTGAATGGAAATCTACGTTCAAGTTGTAAATCGAGCTTGATTGTCATTTAAGTTCTTGGTTTTGGTTTTAAACTATTTTTATACTAAAAATTAAACTAATATTAATCCTAAGATTTAAAACTACAAGATTATATTAAAATTGATCTAAAAGATATAAATGACAAATATGCTTAAAAAGAAATTAATGACTAATATGTTTGCTAAGTGACGTGAAAAGTTCATCAAGTGTGAATTTAGGTTTATTAACGAATTAATTTTCTTAGAAAAGATAATTTTCTCACAACGTTGGTTTAAAAAAAATCTCTCAAAAAGATATTAATTACTAGATGTATAGTTTGACTATTTCTCCGGCTTATGCCCTTTGAAACATTCAAATTATAAATCTAAATAATCCAAAAAATTATTAATTGACTAAACCTTTTTCAAATCCACATTTAATTCCTAAATCACTAAATCACTCAACAAGCACTAATTAAACTACTTGCTACTCATAATGATAAAATAAGAAAAACTAAACATTTTAAAAATAAGCTATACTAATTAATTGAAAAAGGGTAGAAAATGGAACCAAATTAAACGTAAACCACCCGATTTATTTAGCTAAAACAAATAGTCAAATTCGGTCTAGCTAAATAAATCCATAAGCTCCGCGCCTCATGAGTTGACCGGTACCAAGAACCACACAAACATAAACTGTTAATAATAAAACAGTTATGACAATCATTTAACCAAATTGCACTAATTCTGTTGTAGCCCAACTAATATGATTTCTACAGACCAAAGAAAGCCCAAAACGTGCAAATCAAATCAGACAAGCAATTGGACCAATTACAAACTATGGCCCAACAAACTTAAACTATGCCCAATGAGTATTCTACAACTGAACAAGCGCCCCTATTGCAACCAACAAATCAAAAGCTTCCGAATCAGAAAATACTTATTAATTCTAATTAAAGGAAATTTTTCAAAGCAACCACTCAATTGAATAAGCACTAAGAAATCGAAACTAAGCTAAAAACCTTTATAAACTACGTAAAAGACAATTAGAAAAACCATCACTTAACTCATAAAATCTAGATGAGATCTAATTGACTAGTCGAGGTGATAACCGAATAAGCTAATCTAAAGCTAAGTGAGTCTTAGACCAAAACAGAAATAATCAGCTCTCTAACATCGATAATAGATTAACATAGAATAAGCACTTAAAAGTAAATCGAATCTCATATAAGCTAACTAAGAAATCGTAAAGCCAAATACTATTAATCTGAATGAAACTTTACGCTAAACCACAACTGAATAACCTATATCAAAGTTTATTTGAAAACATGAAATAAGCTGAGAAAACGAATAGCTAAATCATATTAAGAGAATAGCTTAAGCTTGATAGCTTATTAACAAGCTTATTTGTCACGACTTATAAAAGAAAATACAAGATCTAATCGCATAAGCTATGAGAACGCTTATTTAAGTAGCTTATAAAATCTATATAAGCTGAGAAATAAGCCAGAAATATGCTAAAGAAAGCAAAGCTTATTTGAGAAAGACTTAAAGGAAAGTAAAGAGAATTAAGCACTTTAGAAAGTAAACAAACATAAACTTCAATAAGCTATTAATAAACTGTTACAATAAGTTCACAATGAACAATAAGCTGTTACAAAACAAACCCAAACTAACATAAGCTAATCTAAACTACTCCTAAAAAATAATAAGCTAAATGTGAAAAATAAGTCCTAAAAAACTGTCCTTTCCATCAGTTGTGTGCTTCAATTTATAGCCAAAAGTGAGTTAGAAGATACTGACATAAGTATTATTTTGTGGAAAAAAATGGTGAATCCTTTGGACCATTCAAATACTTATGCCGATTTTACAATAACATGTTTGGTGTTCGAACTAACATATAGTGTTATATCACATGTAATATATCAAAGGAGTTTGAATAACAATTTTTTTATTTTCACCAACTTCGATGAATTAACCGTATTAATGTGGATGTTCAAAACCTAAGCGTGATACATGAGTAGAAAGCTAAGGATGCGTATTTTTCAATGCAAAAAACGATGAGTCGTTTGGAGTTCTACAAAAATATTAATACCCGTTTTATGAAAGCATGTTGAGTGTTTGAACTTACAGATTGGTGTTATATGACATGTGATATATCAAGCAAAATAGTGTACTGAGAAAAAACAAAAAAGTTAAAGAAAACCAAAAAAAATCATCAAAAGTATATGAAAGTGGCCCTCTATTGAAGGATAATTAAAACCTCATCACGGTGATGAAATTTATGTAGGTTAACGATTTACGGTTTCTGAAATATGTAATTTATAAAAAAAAGATTAAAATGAGTTTTAATTAAAAACGAGTTGAATTGCCCGCGCTTCGCTGTGGGGCGTTTTTTATAGAGCATTTTTTTATCATAAAGGGTTCTTTGAGCGGGTCTACGCTAACAAAGTTGCAAAACACCCTCGAAATCACGTAAAGAATCTGAAGCATATGATGCCTTCAACAATTACAGTAACAAATTTGTAAGATCAGTATATACATGTGCATAAATAACTAAGTTTTGCATATTCTAACACAAACGAAATTACATATTCTAAAGTTGACATACAAAGCCTGAACGTTGAGTAGCTCCTACAAAACATTCAACCAATTTGATATGCTATCTTAGTTTATTTAAAGAGCATAACTTTCTTTCCTTTTCTAAAGCTGACATACAAAGCCTGCAGTCAAAATCAGTCCTACTGCATCTTCATACACACACTTGCAGTCTCCATCAACCCCCTTTTCTTCCCCACTCACGCTTCAGCATTCACATACTACTAAATTAGAGGAATAGAAAGAAAAATATGTTAACAAAATGAAAATGGCTTCAATCTGTTGCATAATTATATGCATTATAAGGGCACATAACTATGCAAGTTTTTCTTCCTTCAGTATTGCAAAGTAGAATAGAAAGAAACAAACATAGGAACACAATTCGCTACAGTATTCACGAATTAGCAATTCAGTTTATTCGTTCGATTCAAAACATGGTATGAAACAGTTTGAATTTTCCAAAACTATATTGCAATTATTGCTAATTGGATACGTGAAGCTAGCGTTTCAGAATTTACATCATATCTGAATCCGAACAGATTCACGATTCACTTACATTAGTTTTGATTTCCTTATGACTTGTCCATATATTTTCTTCCATTTATGGTGTGCCTATATTTTTAGCCTTTTAGGTGTTATGGAGATTCATCAATCAATTCTTTTTCTTGGAAACGACACGTTTATAGCACACATACCCAAACACCTCGTAAATTAATTGATTTATATAAAAACTATTGAAATTGATTTATATGAAAAGGGTATTTGCTAAAGTAGAGCATAGTTGTGTTCGTATATTTAAGTACACCTCATATATCATATATCAAATACCTAAAAGGATGATATACTTTAGTTAATAATTTACATTTGCTATGTTCGTATATATGGACAACTCATATATTAGCCTTTTAGGTATTTGCTATGTCATCCCCATTTATAAGGCCTCAAGTATATCAGCAAGTATTTTGGAAACATATGACCATCACAGCCTATTACGACGTACTATAACCAAATATGACCCATTTAACCCAAACGAAGTACATAATTATTTGAACTATGTAGATTGAATATGTATTTATCACAAATCAAGATAAGCAATTCTAATGCACATATGTCAATAACTATACATTCAACATTCATGACAATATCATCAAAACTTACAATCCATATACGGCAGCAAGGGATCAATATTTTGTTTGCCTTAACAAAATGATTCCTAGTGGCTAGTGATCCAAAAATGCTAACACTTAAAGGATTTAGGCCAAAGTTAATGCATCTGTGATCGTAAGTTGGTCCTCTAGTGTCTAATCTAAGGTTAAACTTTTGTGTATAGAATGACAAATATTTAAGAATAATGAATAAAAAAGAAAAGTACATGAACGTCGTCGTAAGACCATTTAACAAAATACCGCTGCTAGTCTTGTTGGCATCCACAATCGGTGCTACAACATCCATTGCTCAACTATTCCAAATGAAAACATAAAAAATGTCAATACTATATTATTAACATCATAAAAAGAAGTTATAAATTAAGTTTGAATTAATCAGAACCTTAAAGATGAAAAAGGCCATGAGAAGTTTGTACCACATACCGATAGATGAATTAGATAAAATCTAAAAGCATCTACACAACCTCAAATTTAAGGACCTTAGATACCAACCATTTGAAAATGAGAGTATGAAAATAATTAGTAAAGATCTTTACCTTTGTGGCTGACAAAGTTTGATTGAAGGTTGTCGCTGGTCATGTTCCTGAACGATTAAAAATCTTAGAAACGGTTACCCGCCAACCTTCACATGCCTGTTTGACCGAGTCACTGTCAAATGCCTTCTAACGTTTCTATTGTGACACACAGGCTGAGCAACTTTGGCTGTTATTTGTTTTCTTTCAATATAGGCATTTGGAAAAGCGGTGGCAGAGCGCGAACATTTGCGAGTAGATGACACTGCATACCAGAATATAAAGAACAAAACTTAACCATCTGCAGGGCATAAAACATATAATATAACTTATGTTACTGGTGATACATTGCCTTTTGGATATAAATGAATTTCTATAAGTTGAAACTATAAACTATTTGTATAGATTATTTTAGGCCGTGTAAATGTGATGTTGCATAATGTACAGTGGTTAGAACGCAAAAGATAACGAACGAAGAAAAAGTGTCTACCTCTCTTAGCAAAACTTAAAGTGCGATACAGAGGAATTGCAATCCTACGGCCGACAGCATTTTTTATAATCGGTGTTGAAAATGTATGTGCAAAGGAGTTTTTTACACCGTTGTTGTTAAAAGAAAATGGGTCACTGGAGGATGTCGATACCAACATCAGAGAAAAGAAGAGAATATTAGGCGGTTAGAAACAAACTCGTAGATACATGTTATTTAGTTATTAAGGTGTTTGTAATGCACGTGTGTAACATCCGGAAATTTTCGGAATTTTAAAGGAAAATATTTTAATCTTTGACTTTTCGAGTCTGACTTGACTTTTTGACTTTTGGTCTTTTATTTTCACATAAAAGCGATTACCGCGTAACCGGTAATTTTTCGGAACATATTTAAAGGAGATATATATTATCCTTAGGTGTTTTATCAAAACGAGCAGCTAAATCTCGTTTTCATTTATTGGATCTCTAAAGCAATTTGATGTAAAACCGAATTCCTGACAACTTTTTAGTTTTGACCGAGACAGAAAACGTCAGAAGGAGACTGAAATGGCCCTTGCAGATTTTTGAAACACAAAAATATTTAATTTTATTTTAATTATCACGTTTTATTTAAATAAAAATATTATAAATTACTCTAGACCCACCCGTAATTCTAATTAAAAGCGTTCTTAAAACGCGAATATTCGAGTTGAAATCAATTCTAGTTTTACTTTCGGACGAGACGTAACTGGTTCACCAAATGAATAACGAATGTTTTATAAATGTTATGAAAATATTTATGAAATACTATCAAATGAATACTCATTTTTATTGGAAAAATTATTTGGAAAACAATGGCGCAAGTTTCGTGTGTTGAATCATCCGTTAAGTCATTCAAACGAGTCCCGAACCGATACGTGTCAAAACTATAATAAAAACTTACACTTTTTACCCTAAACTAATTATACTTGTCACATTAATTAAAACTTTTAATATAAATATAAAAAGTTTTATATTTTATTTCATTTTTCCATCTCACATAAACACACACACTCACACTTTGCTCTCTCTCTCCCTCAATTTGTCCGGCCACCGCCGGCCACCCCTCAGCCACCACCGCCGCCGCTCGCCGGCCACCGGAAAACTTTTCCGGTGACTTTTCCGGCCAATACCAAAAATACTTCCCCCACTCCGATCTACCCGATCCCCATACCCACGCGCCTCCACGCGCCGCCATCCCTCCTCCGGCCGCCATGGCAGCCGCCGCTGCTGTCACCTCCACGCGCCACCCCCTTTTCTTTTTGGTTTCGGCTGCTACTCCACGAAAACCACCACCATCCTCACGTCACCACCATCCCACCACCCACGCCACCACCACAGCCACCACCGTAGATGTGTTTGGTTTGTTTTAAAGCACCATGGGTGCGTTCGGTTCATTTTAACCGCAAGGGTGCGTTGGGTTTTCTGCTAAGCACCATTAGGGTGCGTTTTGGTTTCGGGTCAGCCGCGTTTGGCTGTAACCGCACCAGGAGAGTGCGTTTGGTTTGCTTAAAACCCAAATGAGGGTGTTTGTTTCGGAGGCTAACACCACATCAGCCAAGGGTGCGTTCGGGTTGGGTTTCTAAGCCAAGTGGGTGCGTCGGGCTTGTTTTGAGCACCTCATAGGGTGCGTTTGATCTCGGGTTAACCCACTAGGGTGCGTTTGGCTGTTCAAACAGCCAAACGGGGTGTGTTTGTTTCGGGTCAGTCACCACATAGGTGCGTTTGGCTGTTGTAGACAGATTAGGGGGCGTTTGGCATAATAGAAAACGTAAGGGGTGTTTGTTTCTGGGTTTGACACAGTTAGGGTGCGTTTGGTATAGCAGAAACACGCAAGGGGCGTGTTTGGTTTGGCAGATTTGAGATAAAGGGGCGTTTGGTTGGGCAGATTTACACCAAGGGGTGCGTTTGGTTTAGAGAAGACAACAAGGGTTTGATTGGTTTATACCTTGACAAATAAAAATAACATAAAGTTTTAATAAATATTAAAACCGGATATATATAATGGTGGCTAATCGGTTAAATAAATATGATAATTATTATTTTGGTTTAGTTTAGATATATATAAAAATATAGATATATATTTTAAACATGAGGATATTGCAACACGTTTTATTTGGAAAGTGGAAAAACATTAAGTTTTACGAATATGGAAAACGTTGAGTTTTGCGTATATGGGAAACGTTTTATAATATGGAAATGTCATGGCGAAATTTATATAAATTTTTATATGTAGTAATGTTTTACTAAAGTTTCTATTATTTTAGAAACCGATAAAAGGGACTAAATTATATTTTAAAGATATAATAATTTGTATTATACAATAACCGGATAAACGAACGAAAACTATACTTTTACAATGAGATAACTATATTAGACACGACTCGACGAGGAAACGAAATATGAATTTATAAAATATTATTTTATATTTTATAATTGTCGGCTAGAAGATAACATAATAATTATTGTAAAAGCTTTACAAAAATCGTTTAATTTAATTGGAAGTCTTAAAACGTACGATTACGTTTACATAAGAACTTTTATTTAGTTAAGTGGTGATTTCAGAAACGGGTCAAACTAATTGGTTTAATCATTTACTCACACTTATTATATAATACTTGCAAAGCATTATATACGTCACATTAATCTTTGGATTGTCTATATTTGTTATATAATTCACGGTATGAGTTATATAATGGTTTATTTTTTTATATGTAATATATACGGAATATATTACATACTTTGCGTTCACTTTTCAATTCATTTATTTAACCAACCACCAAACTATTACAACTTTAAATCTAAATCTTTTATCAACGTGTCGCGTTGACGTAACCATTCATCGGAAAACCCAAATACATTATCCTAGGCTAGTGGGACTTAGCCGTTAAGATTAGCTGCAACTTCTTGATCGAGCCGCTTCGTCTTCCGTTTGTGTTGTGCATATTAGATGCCTATCAGCAATACGATCACATCATAAGGTGAGTTTCATATCCCCTCAAAACGGTTTTACATGTTTTACATATATTTTTGGGGTGAGAACATGCTTGTTACAAATTCAATTACGTGTTTGATTTAAACTCGCTACGTGCTCATTTACAACTCGTTTGCATACATGTTTACAAACGCACTTACTTGGTTGATTTCCATACTCATTCTCACATCTTGCGAGGAGATACAATACTTGGTTTAGTTTTTGAACGTAAACACATACTATACTTTTATGATTACGGATTAGCTCAGGTTGTATGTTATAAAGTGATTCAATGCTGAGGGTGTCCAGGTGGGGGCATCCGGTGTAGGCACACGTAAAGTAATTCAATGCTGAGGGTGTCCAGGTGGGGGCATCCGGTGTAGGCACACGTAAAATAATTCAATGCTGAGGGTGTCCAGGTGGGGGCATCCGGTGTAGGCACATGTAAAGTAATTCAATGCTGAGGGTGTCCAGGTGGGGACATCCGGTGTAAGCACATGGCTATTATTTCTGTTAGCGCATCAGTTTCATGAGCTTAGAGTAATCGTAATCATTGTTTTATACTCACATGGATATTTACTGTGCCTTGAATAAAGTGGCAATACATACTTGAAACATTTTTCTGATATATATATAAATATCTTACATGCTTTGAACAATTGCGGTACAACGTTCATACGTACATTTTTGTGACTATTTGGGGATTTAAATGGTCATGCATACTTTACAACTATTTGATTTCTAAAAATCATACATACATTTTGGAAGGACATTTAAGGATTTTAAATGGTCATACACACTTGACAGAACTTTGGTTCAGCATTTATACTTAAACAAATCTATGAACTCACCAACTTTATGTTGACCGTTTTAAGCATGTTTTTCTCAGGTGATATAGATACTTGGCTTACTTGAAGTGCATTGGAGTCTATACATTCAAGTTTTTCATGGTGATGCAATTATGGGACAAATGTTATATCAATTTCAAGGAAATCAACGAGATTATTTTTCAAACGACACATTTAGAGGTCGTTCTCTTGTATCTAGCGCTGTGTATTATGAAGTAACTCCCCCGGACGTACTTCCGCTGCGACACGCATTTTTGGGGGTGTTACAGTGTTTAATTGGCAAACTACTACATATAGAAAGATCAGGGTTGATGACGATCTTCATGATCTTAGTTATGTGGAAGCCGAATTCCCAGCTATAGTCATTAATGATGACTTTGCACCTCAAGATGCACTTCAATACGAATCTCAAGTAAGTACTCCTATTAACAATGAGATTGACTTTAGAATATCATTTGACGAATCCGACGATGAGGATTATACAATAATTTGTGACACAGATTCTTTTTCTTATAAAATGATTTCTGTCAAAAATTTGAAAACTGATTCGGAAAACGATTATGAAAAAGTCATACCTTCAATTCCATCACCTGAGCCTGCAATCAGTTGTTTTGATGATTTAGACTTCTTTAACGATTTTGTAAACGAATTTCCAACCATTGTTTATAATATTGCTCAAATGTCTAAATCAGATTTATTAACTGAACCTATTTTAAACCCTTAACATATCGATGAATTTAATTTGAAAGATGAAACATCATTGTCCGAATATGATGAAGAGGGACAAAACGTTATATGCTTTAATGATTTATTTCCTTTTAATGTAATTTATCCCAATGAATTAAAAATAGATATGGACAATGATAATGATAAAATCGATATTGAAGACTCTTCGGGAGATTTATCTGTCAAACCATTACTTGATTTAATAAATACCGATGTTGGTGCCTATGCACATGAGTCAAATAAGCTTTTGGAAACAAGTCATGATACATCTAATAAAATTTTCAAAACTGAAACTTTAACAAAGGGATGTCATTCATTTTCCAAATCAAGAATTTGTATGTGCCATTTGGCATCCCGTTCGACCCCAAATTGTTTTATAAGGATGGGATTAAATTGGGGCAAGTCTAACTTAAAGAATTTTTTGTAAACAAAAGTGCTTGCAGGGAGACAACCCGGAATGTATTTTTAATTTTTATCGAGTCTATCTTCCCAGACTGTGTATACGGCGTATCCAAACCCCATGGATACGGCGTATTGACAATCTGGACGTTATCAGTCTTTATTTTTCATGCACTTTAAAAACATTATTGTCAGTTTTGCAAATACGCCGTATTCATTTGTTTGATACACCGTATCCACAAACTGACCCGTATTTAGTTTATTCAGTTTAGTTTAAATTAACCGTAGGTACCAAGATAGGATTGTACTTGTTTTTCCTATATTTTACACAGGACCTCGTAAAGGAAATATCAAAGAATATTGGTGGGGAATTTATGAATCTAGAAATCTTGAAGTGTTGGAGTCTTGAAACTTCTAGATGGCTGTTCAACACACGATCTTGCTCATAAACGCAACTTGGAGAATCTATTGAGCAAATATCAAGGGAGTTCCTCATTCTAATTCTTTTTAAATTCCTGTATTTAATATTTTATCTATACAACGAGGACTTTGTATAATTTAAGTGAGGGGATGGAATTAGAATGTTTACTTGTCCTAAATTTTCACAATAAAAGGCTTAAATTATGCTTAAATTTAATTTTTTTTAATCATACTTTTGTGAAATTACTTGTTACATAACTTGCACACAATAACCCTTGATAGATATTATGAGGATTTAACCTTTCCGTTTCCAAATGTATACCTAAATTCCACAAAATATGAGTGTGTCGATGATGTTGTAGACTTTAGAACTTGGCTTGGTATATCTATTCGAGACCACAATAATCATGAAGTTGACTTAATGGCTGATGTTTTTCAGTCAATGCTGCAGCCAAACTCGTCTACTTTCTACTCTCTTTAGAACTTATATTCTGTAAGGCGGCCACGATTTTAGCAAACTCAAGGTCGTAGTTTTTGGTCTCTATTAACAGGAAATGAATATTTAAAAAACTATTTAAATGAAACATAATATTCACTCGAGAAATGGAAGACTCACGTTTTCCTACATCTGGTAATGACCGATATAACTATACCAGGGTAAATGTCATTTGGAATTTCAGGACAATCCCAAACAACCCATAACAGTGTCATTTCAGCATTCGCTAAACACCAAACAGTTAGTAGCAGTCCCAAGACACCCCATAACACCTAATTCAACCACTCTTTTATTCACAACAAGAATCAAAAAAAACCAAAATTAGGTGTTTGCGGTGTTGGGTATAACGCGTGAAAAAATATGTTGTATCGACCTGCCCGTATTGTCACATGAAAAATAAGCATAAAGCATACTTGAGTATGAAAAGCAACTTGGAGATACTCTTAGCAATATTGATTTCAAAGCCTTCATTCTTAGCCTTTGTTTGGCTTGAGGCTGCAAGTTTATGGGACGATATAGTCATAAAAAGCTTTCCCACTAAATAAAAAATCATTTAATATTACTAAATATAGGTAGAATATATGTTTACAGAAGAAAAACATGGCTCTATTCAAACTCAAAGGATGATCACTTTATCTGCCTTTGTACATAAACATTGAAAACCACCCTTTTATAAAACACTTTACGATCTTTTTGTTGAATACATTCTATCAAAAACATAAACCAATAACCAATAAGATCAAACATACCTTACAATGATTGTTGATAGTTAACTCTGAATAATCAATCATACCAAATCCGACTTATAAAAACCATAAACCTTATTAATTACCGATCACACGAGCATGATTATGTAATTCAATAGTTGAAAATCAAACGACTATGGTATAAAAGCCATAAACCTTATTACCTTCAGAGTAGGTGTTGATATCAAAACTCAAAATCATAGCAACCTATTCTAAATCACACAATAAATAATCAATAATTAAAATCAAATGATTGGAGTATGATCTCGTTTATGAGTTCAAATCCTAATATCAATCATAAAAATATCACGCAGACACGTTAAAAATCAAAGCTTGATGGATCGAATGCGAAGATTGACATAGACCTAAACTAAAAATTAAACATACCTTACAATGATATTTGATTGTAAATCGTCAAATGGACCTATGAATCATCAACCCAAAAATTGTTACTTGAAAGCACACAAAAACATCCTAATAAAACCCCATCGATTTATAAATTAGATCAACAATAAAAATTGGGGATAAACAAAATTAAACCGTAAATCATCAAGGATTAAATTGTTTTATTAAAAAATATAACATTTACAAACCTAGTTATTGGTTGATGAAGCTCTGATTTTGAAAAAAATAAACAAACACGAACTTAGTTTGCAAATTTTGATTGTGTGAGTTTGGTGGTTTTTGTTGAAATCCCTTATATTTTTAGATCTCATATCAATGTCGGGCTGTTTTTTCCAAACATATATTCCTATTGTTTGTAACTGATAATTTGTTTTAAGCATTGACTAATGAATATTGTGTATATGTGCTTAATTACACATACCTTTACTTAATAATAACAGACCCTAAACGTACCAAAAACGTACATCAAAATCATAATATCTTGTTTTGTGTGTGCAGGTACCGGATATTCACTAAAGGACAAAAACAAAGCCAAAACGGACAAAACCGAGCACGGAATGGAAAGAGCGTGAAAAGTCAATGTCAAATTCAACCCCGACAAAGTCAAAGGTCAAAGCCGAAGCCGTAAACGAAGAAATACTTAATGGGCCAATCCGCACCCATCTAATGGGCCGAGACAGCCCATTAAGCATTTATATCAAAAGTTGCATAAGCCTTAGAAGCTAAAAAGGCCCAATTCTTTTTTTTATACTCGGCCCAAAATCATACTAAGCCCAAACACCACTTAACAGCCTAACTGTCAAACACCCTTAACCCCGTTAGTCCTTTAAGGACTATGGGTGCAATACCATTACATAACCTCAAGGGCTGTAACTGCCAAACCTCAAACTCTTATACACCACAAAGGACTGTCACTGCAAACATACTATACAAGTTGAGGGACTTAAACTGCCAAACCCACAAACTTATACCATGTATATCCCCAAAACGTATAAAATCAACTTTCCTGCCCAAACTACTAATCACCTTTCCTGTCACTTTCCTTCGACCTATACACCCTGGTACCCAAGAAAACATCACACTCCCAATCCAACCCCACTCCACATGGGTCAATTGCCATGTTGGCAATCCCTCACAACCCCATTCGTCCAAAGGTTAAAGACAAGAAATCAAGGTCCATGATCATTCAACTTGGAGACCAAGCAAATTTGAAGGCTGAGATTGATTTTGGACTTCTCCTCACATAACAAACACACCCCCAGTTTTTCTCACAGAAGAAGCACAAGGAGAGAGGACAAGACTTAAGACTTTAGATATAAATAGGACACATGGTAGCCATTGAAGGCATGTAGTTTTAATCTAGTTTATTTTACAGCTTAATTAATTTTTATTTAGCTCATTGTACTTTTTAATTCAAGCCTTGTATTGTTTTTAAGTTTTAATGAAATTTTAAGTTTTATGTTAAATTCTGTTTTAAAGATTAAGGCATTCTATTTTTATTAAAAGTGTTTTAAGCTCTTCATAAGCTCTTAATTGGACTTTTACATAACCTATTTTCATTAAGCTTTCTAAACTATTAAGTATTAAGGAAATTCACAAAAAAAATCACCCCAAAATTACCTTAGCTTATTGGATGATAAGCCAGAAATGGATAGGCTTATGGACACCACCAGCTTATCTTTGATAAGCTGGAGCTTGCTCTAAGAGCATTGTTTAGCCTTGTGTAAGCAAAGGCTTTTGTAAGTTCCATTTTTTAAATTTTAGCTCATTTACTGTTCAACTGCTTATTTGTGCATATTGTCTGTTTATTTCTGCTTATCTATGCTTAGTTATGATGTTAAGTGCTTAAAATACTAGGGTTGTAGTTTAAAATATAATTGTGCAAGTTTTTTCTTATAATTTGTCATTTTAGCTTAAAAATTGTATAGTCTGTTCTAGCTTAATTGAGTGCTTATTAGTTGTTAAAATTTATTTAATATTTCTATTAAAACTTATTTAACATCTGGTATTTGAAAAACGTGGCTCAAATCTTTAAAAAATCTCTTTAAAAATGGTTCTAAAAAACTTAAAGGGGTGTTTGGTTTAAGGGTCAAAGTGGGTCATTTCTTGTTTAAAATCATTTGGGTCACTTGACCAGCTTTTACAAGCCTTCTTTAAGTAATCTTAAGCTGTTTTCAAAAGTTTTTAAGTTTTAAAACTTGTTTTCAAGGTTTTCCTAATAAGTGCTCAAATCTGTGGTCTTAAAACAGATTTTAGGTGCTTACTTGATTGAGCTTTTAAAATCAGACTTTAAGTGTGGTTCTTGTGTTGTTTTTAGAGTTAAAATGCAACGGAGTAGTTTGTTTAAGTATACTTTAGTCTTTGTTAAAAGGGTAATATACAAAGAAGTTACTAAAGTTTGCGTAAATGTTCGATTACGTTACTAATGTTTAAAACGTTACATATAGGTTACTCAAGTATACGTAAATATTGTTTGAGTTACTGAACCTATAAAAATATATGTAAACATCACTGAACTTGTAAAAACGCTATATTTATGTTACTTAACTTATCCGAAAATATGCGTTCAGGTTACTCGATTAACACTGAAAATATTAATGTGTGTGCTTCCTATAAGTTCAGTAACCTATTTGTAACGTTTTAAAATTTAGTAACGTAATCGAACATTTACGCAAACTTTAGTAACATTTGTGTATAATAACCCTTGTTAAAATCTGTCATAATTTTACTAAGTGTTAAAAATTTGAAAAACTGCTTTTTCATTTGCTTACTGTGGATTATTCTTAATTTCAAAATGATTTTTGATTGTTGCTACTTGTTCTTTGAGGTCCCATTTTAATATGTTTCAAGGTCCCAAGTTCATAAGGATATGTTTGTTAGCTTATTTTTAAGCTCAAAAGTGGTCATTTTCAAAGTTAAAAAAAGTTTAAGTCTTGTGAATTTTTGAAAACAGCCTTTTTTACAAGCAATTTTCATGGCTTATTTGAGTTTCAAACCACATTTTGATTGCTGATTATTGTAGCTCTTAGGACAAGCTTTAAGGGCATATAAGCCACTTAGCCATAAGAATTCACTAACTAGCTTAAAATTAAGCTAGAAAGTGCCTTCTTGGCTGTTAGGCTGTCTGAATTGGCCATTCTGCTTATTGGCTTTTTAGTCCCTTGTTAGCATTTATCTTCTTTGCTCAAATTTGTTCCTATATGCTTATTAGGTGTAGTACTTTCTTTTTGTCAGCTTATTTGTCCTAAAAAGTAAAACAAGTTAAGCCTTTTATGACTTAGCGTTAAAAAGCAAACTGCCATCCTTTATTTTGCTTATTACCAGCTTATTTCCATGTTTTGAAAAAAGTATATTTTTTAAATTTTGTTAGTCTTGCTTATTTTGCAAGTATTAAAAAAAAGAAAAAAATGTTATTTAAAAAAGAGGGGCCACAAGGGTCGAACCTGTGACCTCTCCCTTTGCACACACACGTCCCAAACAACACACACACTAACCATCAGCACCAGTAGGGCCATCTGGCCATATCTTACACAATTAATTATTAGAACCCTTTTTAGCCATTAAGCTTAGCACCTGTTTTTAGCTTATTTAATAAGCTGATAACTTAGTTTTATTTTTCTTTAATTCAGCACTATTCAAAGCACTTTCCATAATTTTTTTAGAATTTTCCCAATTAGTTTAATATTTTTAATTAATTGTTATTATTAAAACTGGTTTTAATTCATAATAAATAAAATAAAAGTGAAAAAAGTATAATTCTTTTTTTTTTAAAATTTTCTTTTATCATTTAGGACTTAGGAAAATTAAATTTGCTTTTGTAGGGTTAAAATTTTAGAATTTGGTTTTTTTTAAAGAACGGGATTTGAATCCCGTTCTTGTTTTCTTTGTGTTCTAACTATAATCACTCTCGTTTTAGGATTTCCTTTGATTTTTCTTATAATTTAGTCATTTAAGATTTAGAAATATTAAAAAATCATTTTAGGATTTAATATTTTGATAATTTAGGTTTAAAGTCGCGTTTTGTTTAAGATTCTCGTTAACATTTTAGGTTTTAACTTAAATTGCTTTCGTTTTAGGGTTTCTTTTACTTGTTTTTGCATTTTTAATTGTAGAAATAGATAACCAATTCAACTTGTGATTATTCAAGCATTGTCCCACTAATCGATTCTCGATTTCTCAAATTCACGCCTCGACGAGAAACGACCCGGGAAGGTCTTTTAGGGATTTTGCTTTGGAGAAAAGTGAAATCTTTTAAAAGCCTCATGGAATACTTATCTGTACTATTATTGATTTTATCCTTAAGTATTTATATATTTATTTATATAGACCAAAAGGGATCGATCAATTTTTGGCGCCGCTGCCGGGAGGCCGTGAGACGATTACCGAGTTGAAGTTTGTTGTGCCTTGAAGACCCTTCCTCGTGAAGTTATTTTCTTGTTATAAAAATATAAAAATACAAAAATATTTTATTTTCTCGATTTTTGTAAATATATTATCAAATAACCATAAATACTTTTCCTAAAGTATTTAAAAACAACAAAAGATTAAAACTTGCCTTTGTGTCACTTGTGAAGTACGACTCA